>JARFJB010000576.1:1645000-1855000 GCA_036346205.1 Vesta saturnalis | reverse complement strand
CACACAAATGCCACAGTACACACGTACAGCCACACACCAAGCACAGGCACACACACACACACACCACACACACACACACACACCACACACACACACACACACACACACACACACACACACACACACACACACACACAGGAGCACGAGTAGGCACGGAAACGTTCACGCACACGTACGTACATGCACACATACACGCACAATGCTACATATCTAGGAATACACACAAACGCATACCCGCACAAATGCACGCACGTGAATTCGCAAGGCGGAACCATGAGACATCGTTGTTTCCTTAAACCAATTTTTTAAGTGAACCTAAGAAATCTCCGAACTTGTTGCACACTCACACACACACACACACACACACACACACACACACACACACACACACACACACACACACAAGACACTCTCAAGCAGGCGGACACGTACACACAGACACACACACACACACACACACACACACACACACACACACACACACACACACACACACACACACACACACACACACACACACACACAGGCGGACACACACTCGCACTCACAGACGAACAGATCATGCAAACACGCACACACATACGCACCTACACATGCACACACACGCACACAAACACACACGCTCACACTCACACACACCCACACACACACACACACACACACACACACACACACACACGCTACTGCACGTGGCACGTGGCACGTGGATGTACACCCGAGGTGACATTTTGTTAAAAACACTATTTTGAATTAACATACACACACATACTCACCTACACAGTCATCAACTTACGCACACCCGCAAGCACACCCACACACGCGCGCACACATTGTTACACACACGAGCACACACGTACGCGCACACACTCTACCACGTACGCAGACAAATTCGCACTTACACTTGCACTCACACACCTACAGATGTACAGATGAACACGGACACACACACATAGTCACATACAAACTCAGGCGCAAGACAAGCGCGCACGCTCACACATGCGCACATACGCAGGTATACTCACACGAGCACATACACACGCAGACGCGCGCGCGCCAACACACACACACACACACACAGCCACACAGCCACACAGCCACACAGCCACAAAGCCACACATCCACACAGCCACACAGTCACACAGCCACGCAGCCACACGGCCACACGACCACACAGCCACACAGCCACACAGCCACACACCCACACACCCACACAGCCACACAGCCACACAGCCACACAGCCACACGGCCACACAGCCACACAGCCACACAGCCACACAGCCACACAGCCACACAGACACACACACACACGTACACACGCACACACGCAAGCACACACACACACACACACACACACACACACACACACACATGCACACACATAGCATGGCTGATCTCGGCGAAACATTGTCCAACGTGGTGAAATGTAGCAATTTTGGTGATAGTGAAAAATGTCGATACCAAAACCTTCTATACGAGCGTATGTATATATAAGTTGGAATATAAAAAGTATAGCTTTCACTATTTGAATGCGCATCATAATCTCAGATTCTATGTTCTTTACTCGCAATGAGTCTCGGGGGATAGCATAGGAAGGCGGAAGCCTCTCTTAGTGGTTAAGAACACCCTAAATTATCCTCCGTTGAGAGACCCGAGCCAACCGTTTGGAAACCGTGTAAGTTCAGGATTGTCCCCAAGGACCACCTAAAAATCAGCTTATTTTTGGGCGGCGCCTGAAATACTTTATGTACTGTACACAAAACCATTGTTCCACGTGAGTAACTATAGGCTCTCTCCCTCTCTCTCTCTCTCCCTCACCCTTTCTCTCCCTCGACCCCCTCCCTTTCCCCCTTCCTCACCCACTCTCTCCCTCCCTCTCCCTCTCCCACTCCCTCTCCCTCACCATCTCCCTCTCCCTCTCACTCTCCCCCCCTCTCCCTCTCCTCTCCCTCTCCTCTCCCTCTCCTCTCCCTCTCCTCTCCCTCCTCTCCTCTCCCTCTCCCTCCCTCCCTCTCCCTCCCTCTCCTCTCCCTCTCCTCTCCCTCTCTCCTCTCCCTCTCCCTCTCCCTCTCCCTCCTCCCTCTCCCTCTCCTCCTCTCCCTCTCCCTCCTCCCTCTCCCTCTCCCTCTCCCTCTCCCTCTCCCTCTCCCTCTCCCTCCTCCTCTCTCCCTGTCACTCTCCTCCCCTTTCTCTCTTCTAACGAGAACGTGACAGTCAAGTGGCACTCGTTTCATTTGAATCTGTTATTCAGGTATATAGTACATTATTGTGTGAAATATGATACTTGGAAGGACTACTTTTAGCGCACGTCTGAAGCATATGGGGTTAGTAAAAATACAGTTAGTGCTTTAAAAAAGGAATACAGAAGCCCAAAAAGGAAATAAACCTCTACAATCACCAACTAAGCGGAGAAAACGTACTAAATCTAAGTCCACCGAAGCTGATGACTGTGAAAGAAGCTGTAAAGAGAAAAATTTATGAAAGGCATTCAAAACGTAAATGCACATATGCAAGACATGTCTAGTACTACACCTGTTTTTGTGGCATCATTACAAAGAGAATTAAGCAATAGTCAAGTTTTCGATTTCAGTAGATCAAGTTTAAGACGTCTCTTACATTCCATTGGCTTTTCATCTAAAGTAGATAATGGTAGGAGAGGTTTACTGGAACAATGATATATTGCTGCCAATATATCCTTTAGAGACTATTACAAAAATAAAGAAGAAAAATTATGTAATCCTGTATTATTAAATGAAACTTGGGTTTTCAGTCGAGGATCGCATAAAAGAAGCTGAGAAATCTGAGGAAAACGTGAAGAAAAAGGTAATGGGTGAAGGAAAAAGGTTTGTTGTAATTTAGTTATTACATTATAATTCCTAATAAAATAACTGTATATTTTAGATTTATAGTTGTTCATACAGGTAACGAAGATGGATTTATTTCCGACGCTTCACTTTTGTTTTCTACAAAGTTACACAGTACAGATTCGCATGGAGTTATGACTGCGTAGTTATTTACAAGATAGTTTGAAAATAATTTAATTGCAAACTTAAAAGAACCATCTTTAATTGTAGTGGACAATGCTAGTTATCAATCCAAACTTCTACAAAAATTCCAAATAATTCATCTAAGAAGGAAGAAATAGTACGAAGTAGATGAAATAGCACACAATGGTGGACAGAGTATTACGGTTACCACAATATCACTGTCAATTTAATCCAATTGAACTGGTGTGGGCAAACTGCAAAGAACACTACAACAAAAATATAGGAATACATAATTCCAAATTTAACGATGACCATGTAAATGAAATATGGATGGAATCCTTGCAACGAATTGATGGGACATATTGGCAGAAATGTATTAAACATGCGGAAGTATCTATGTTAGAGTGGTGGGAAATTGAAAAACATTTTGAGGTTGTGCAACCATTAATTATATCTGTTAACGATTCCACTTCTGAGAGTGACACTGATAGTGAATTTTTTTTTTACTTTAAATGTTTTGATTCTACAATAGGTGGACTGAATACATGTACTGATTTATATAAATTGCTCTTTATTTAACTTGGAGCAATACGAAGTATATGTGACCTATGTGCTAAATTAAAATATTAAACATGTATGATTTCGTTAAACTTCGAACTACATTACATTGTACACTGTACACTTTCTTCTACAAGAATCACAAATGTGTAGATATTTATGTTATCGTAAAGTATCTACAAGAATTACGTCGATTACAAAGCAATAATTATGCTTCTAAAAGGGTTGTTATAAATCTTGAGAATAACAAACTAATTGCAACTTTTATCAATTTTTCCACCTGAAATGATTTAATATATATTAAACTAAAAAAGTGTTTGTTTACTTACAAACACATAGGTTATGTATTACGATGGTATGTGATTATAATAAAACTATGCAAAATATTTTTGACTCTATCAATAAAATAAGTGGATATAATGGATATTTTTCTAGCTTAAAATATAAAAAACATTCAATAATTTTCAACTTTCTTTGACATTTTATGGAAATTTACGTCGCTTAAATCTTGGTTCGTTTACTTTTAAGAATGAGTCATACTCAACTTTATTTGAATCAAACTATATAATTTGTATTTAAACATGTTTTACAAAAGGGTGTCGTGTGTTGTTACCTAAAGAATAATTTTTTGTCTAATACGATTCTGCTGGAAAACATCAATGTGTTAAATAAATAAAACAAATTGTTTAAAATATAATGAGTTTGTGACAACGTGTCGTAAAAATAAATACAAATACAAATAAAAATAAAATAAATTAAGTTTATGAACTTGAATTATTTTTTTATGCATATTTCAAGATAGAAAATGGGTTTAACGGTTTTCCTTGTTTACTACAAGTACTAGTATTCTGTAATGGATGGCATAATAAAATTCAGTTTTCCTCGACTCTTTCGTAATGATCAGACTTAATAACGACTATCAATTTAAATGATGTTCGTTCTCGGACATAATTAAAAAAAATTTACGCTATTTTATTCACATTATTAAAAAAATATTAAGTGCTATATACCTGCTGGTAGCCGTTTCAAACTTAAAAAAATTTACAGTTACTTCGTTTTACCGATATAGGAACCAAAACGGTTTTCAAAAAAAATTCTTAACCCGTGCCAATGCCTTGCCGCATCAGTTCATGGACGTTTCTAAGCTCTTTTAATACATGTGTAAAAAGGAAACTTGAAATTTCTTCTCTCTTTACATTATGTTAATCTATCTGATTAGACTGTAATTGCTGCACTAAATCATTTACAATTAATATTTTTTTGACATTTTTTGGGTTTTAATGAGACCTTTTTATTAATGACAACTACAAAATTAATTGATATCCAATCACTTTTTTCGTTATTGACTCAGATATTTATCCCATCAAATGCATGTATAATGACAGTTAAACATGTTACATAAATACAAGCATGCAAGAATTCTTAACATATCAACAAGCTTGTCCAGTTATATTTAATGAAGTTTCCGACTTTTAAATACCTATTTGTTTTAAACTTGCTTTAATCTTTAAGCGATACATTTTTTGAAACTAATAATACTATAATAACTTAGATGTAATATGGCATTTTTTAGCACTAAAAGTATGTCTACTCTAACGCAACCATTATTTCATCACTTTCTTTGTTCAAGTCCGTTGCTTTTCCATAATTTGTAATTTGATTACCAACACTTTGAATAATTTGAACAGCTTCACTAACCGGTATTGATGGTGGAGAAAATGAAACCTGGGTTCCCCCAATTTCACCTCCAATTGGGGGTATTTCAGTACTTATGCCACTAATTAAACCTATTAAATTACTACTATTTTGATTATTAATAATTGCTTGTCCTTGACTTCCAATTGATTGAATGGTTTCAATTGTAGAGCTATTAAATCCACTTACAATATTAGCTACATTTTGATTGTTAATTATTTGCTGTCCTTGGTTTCCGATGGATTGAATTGCTTCAATTGGGTTTGTTATGGGAGGGAATGCTGTGCTTATACTATTAATCAAATTTGATGTAATACCAATATTTTGATTATCGATAATTTGTTGACCTTGGTTTCCTATTGCTTGAATGTTCTCAATAGGATTACCACCTGTGAAATTACCCAATGAGCCTACTATATTTGAAATATTTTGGTTGTTAATAATTTGTTGACCTTGGCTTCCTATTGCCTGGATACTTTCAATAGGATTAACACCTGTGAAATTACTCCACGAACCGGGTATATTTTGATTATTAATAATCTGTTGACCCTGGCTTCCAATTGACTGAACTGTATCCGCAACAGAAGATAGTAAAGTGCTACCACTTGTAACAAATTCAACTGGATTTAAAATAGTGTGATTTCCTATTATTTGCGAACCTTGGTTTGCAATAGACTGAATTATTGTAGATCCCTGGTTGACTGAAGTAATGTCAATTGCACCTTGCTGCACTTGACTAATTACACCTTGTACCGGATTTACCGTTGTACCTTCACTTTGGGCTGCAGAAGCGGAAGTAGTAGATTGTTGATTAAATGGATTTAAGTTACTAATAGCTTGGCCAACTTGGCCTATTGATTCCTGGAGTGCTTGAAAAGGTGTTTTTGTGGTTTGAACATCACCTTGCGCACCGGAATTTACCGTTGACTGTTGATTAAACGGATTTAAACTGCCAATCACTTGTCCAACGGACTGTTGTAACACTTGAAAAGGAGTTTTAGTGGTTTGTGAGTCACTTTGCAAGCCAGGCGCAGCTGTTGATGTAGGATTGAAAGGATTTAAATTACTTATCGCTTGGCCTACCTGATTAAAAGATTCTTGAATTGCTTGTAAAGGAGTTTTAGTGGTTGGTACATCTCCTTGAGACCCTGGAGCAGCAGTAGGCGGTAGATTGAAAGGATTTAAATTACTTATTGCCTGGCCTACTTGTCCAAACGATTCTTGAATTGCCTGAAGTGGTGACTTGGTTGTGGAAGCATCACCTTGTACACCTGGTGGTGCAGTTGATTGCGGAATAAACGGATTGAGATTACTTATGGCTTGTCCCACTTGTCCAATCGATTCTTGAAAAACTTGAAGAGGTGTTTTTGTTGTTGAGAATCTCCTTGAACACTTGCTGCTGGTGATGGTTGAGGATTGAAGGGGTTTAAGTTACTAATAGCTTGTCCAACTTGGCCGAATGACTCTTGAATAACTTGTAATGGAGTTTTTGTAGTTGGTTGATCCGCATGAACTGCTGGTGCTGGCGTTGAAGTTCGATTAAATGGGTTTAAGTTTGCAATTTGATTAAAGAGATTTTGCAAAGGATTTGGTGACGTTGATGATGGTACGCTTTCGCCTAAAACTGTACTTGGTAAAGGATTGCGATTAAGCATGTTGTTAAGACTAGCAGTCACTCTCTGTATTCCATTAGAAATTAAATTAATTATGTTCTGACCGACTCCTGGACTTGGAGTTACTGTTGCTAACGAATCATTAGCACTTTTTAAATTATTTACGTAATTATTTGTTGCACTTTGTACTCCTGCGATGATTTCTTTCACTACATTATCTTTACTTCCTTTTATTGATGGACGTTGAAGTAAAGTTGTAAAAAAAATTGAAATTGTTTTATTTAAATTATTCCATTGCACCTCATTAAATAGTGAACTAGAAGAGTTTGATGAAAATTCATTAATATTTTTTCGAATATCTTTTAAACCTTCGTTTACTATGCTTTGTGCAACTTGAATTAACAAAATAATATCAGGTATTGTTCCTTCGGTACTCGCGGAAGAACTTGGCGCGTCACTTGAAACAGCAGGTAAAACTGGGCTCTCACTTGACTGAATAGCAGCCTCAGTAATTTCACTCTGTTTTTCCATATTACCCAAATTTTCTTCAAGATTGGATTTAAAGGCAACAACATCGTTTGTATAAATCTTAAATGGCATGTACTTTTCCGCTTGTAATAATTCATCTGCAGAAAGCTGCACTTTTGCATCTAAATTTCTTAAACCGTTAAAATGTTGGTCAGGTACATCGTTTGATGACATTAATTCGCGAGTTTGTCTTGAAATTAATTGGATTTTATTATTTAAATCCCGGCGTTCATTTTCGTAAGGTAGAAAATCTGTTTTGTATGGTATTATATCACTATCCTCATAGACAACTTGAACCGGAATGTCGAATGGTTTATTATAAACGGTTGCCGAATGAACGAGCACAAAAATATTAAAAATAATCACAAAACACTGTAACTGTTCCATCTTGAATCTGAAACTGCATGAATTTTGTATAAAGCTGGCTTTATAAGAATTTCTTGAATATGTGCAAACCCTTCCAGTATTAAAAACAAGTGGTTTTAAGATTGCTTGATATAAAATCAGAAACTTCTTCGTTTGCCGCTTTATCTGGTCACCAACCTGGTTGCTACATCTAAGAGAATCTTACATTAGCGAGGGTCAAGGTAAATAACTGTTCATCTGAAGAAAAGCCAGTTCGCATCTTGCAAAGTAATCGACGTTCTGCTATTAAAAAATATTTATTTCTTTAGCTGTCCATACAAACGATTTCTTTTAAATATACATTAAAAAGAGGACATTTGTAAATTAATACAGAAATGGAGGACAATTTGAAGAATAAATATTTGCAATTTGAATGACATTGAGAACTAAATTTGTGTGTTAACTTGCAGTTATGAATGCCAAACATCTATTGCTACAAATTTCTTTTTTATTACTTTATTAAAGTATCACAATCTAATAAACTTTTTAATGATATTTATTATTTTAATTCATATCAAACATAAAGAAATGTAATTAAGTGCCATATTTATAACTCATCAACAAAATAAAAATCTTAACTTTAAAGAACGTTGTCATTCATATGAAAAGGAATGTATAATATTGTAGAATTGTTTGACATATTGGTTATCAAAAATTACATAAGTAAGTATACTTCGTAAATTATTTAAATATAAATTAAGTAAGTAAATTGTTAATTTTATAAAACATGTGGCGAGGAAGAACACTGACCTGCCAACCTACAAAGTACAAAGTACAATTTTTACGATAATTATGCAACCTCTTCTGCAATGCTATCAGAATAAAAATAAACAACGTTGTCATAATGTTTACGAACGTTGTAACAACAACAATAACAATTATGTCAGATAGACATTAATAAACATTTGTATGCCAACTCAAACAAAAAAACCCCAAAGCCACCCGCTTCTTTAATGCTATCTTAAACACGGTTAAGTGTTTTAAATCTTATTTAATTACTATTTAAGGCTTATTTGTCTCGGTATCAAGAAATCTTATAAGGAAAAGTTACGTAAAATTAAACTACCTGTAAAAAAGGTGTCCTCACATTGCGCTATAAAGCTTTAAAGTTTTTAGATATCCAAAAAATTATATTACTTAAAGAACGCTGCAGGATTTTTTTTGTCGTCAAAAAAAATCCATGAAACATAATTAATTTATAATTTTAAACGACGCGACGGATATAGGCTGTTTCAGAAATATGTAATAAAAACAAAATACTTCGGGTAGTACACCCCCTTCACCCCAGGTGAATTCTTCCTAAAGTTTAATCGGCTCCAGGACGAATGAAAGCAAGCTAACTTACGTAATTTCCAAAAACGTAATTTCGTCTAATTTTTGTGGGGTTATCCTGGATACTAACGTACAACCACATCCGCACACGCGCGCACACGCACACGCACACTCGCGCGGATAAGCTTGCACACACCCACACACACACGCGCAGGCCTACGTGTAGACGCATGTTTATGGGCACGCACACGCGCATGTGCTTGCACATGCGCACGCGCACGTTACTTACACGCACTCACATACAAACCTTTCTGTCATTTTACAAAAAATGTAACTACCTTTCAACCTATATATACAGTGTTGGTGCTTTGAATTTTATTTAAAATTAGATAGAACATTTCAACCTGTTGCTCTTGGGTATCTGTCAAATTTGACATTTAAAAAAATAAATGGCAAAAAAATGTCAAATTAAGAGCCAAAAAACGGATGCTAGTCCATTTGTTAATGATTAGCTGATTGTAATAAATTCATTTAAACTTATCGATCCAATTATTAGTTTTTAAGGAAAAATAAAATTTGGTTGTAAAAAAATTTACTTTAGTGATGTGAAGTTTGAACAACTGTCCCATTTTCAATTTAATTACTACTTGTGACATTTAGTATTGTGTCAAAATAAACAAAGTTTCCATGACGTAAACTTTTGTTTTTGACGGCCTACTTGTAAAATTTTAATGACTACGTTTCCCTTTATGATTTCTGGCCAAATTTCACGTTTTGAATTAAAAGAGAGGATTTAAATAATTAACTGTCATACTTAGTGGAAATTATTTTAAAGCATCTGTAAACTTTAAGGAAGTGTTTAAAATGCAAAATAATATAGGGATGATGTCACTTGGAGAAAATGGGGGAAGTATTGAAACTTCACATCGCTGAAGTCAATTTTTTGCAACCAAATTTTGTTTCCTTACAAACTAATAATTGGATCGATAAATTTAAATGAATTTATTAGCATCAGCTAAATATTTCATTAACAAATGGGCTAGCACCCGTTTTTTTGCTTTTATTTTGGCAAGAGGCTGCTATTGGTCAAATTTAACCTAGGTATCTGAAAATTGGTACACATACTAAGAATTACAAAAGAAACGACTTTTCGAATTAAGTTTTTCAAAATTCTGCCAAAAAACACACTTTGGCCATTTATCTTTTAAATGTCAAAATGTCCCATATGATGCGGACTTTGTCTGTGACACTGCATATATATATATATATATATATATATATATATATATATATATATATATATATATATACTAATGAAGGTATGGAAGACTGTATCACTTTAAGATATTAACACTTATACTCCCACGTGTTATTATTATTTAGGAATTTCCGATGAGACTACGTCAGTCACTATTGACTGACACGGCGCGCGTTATGTTATAAAGCCACGTCATTCGTTATTGTTCATTTGATAAGGAATTGATAGAGGCTGCGTCAGACATGACATTTCGTATTAGAATCTTTTTACTGGTCTCTACGTATATCGTACTGCATCAATAACGAGCGATTAAAGGTTATTCTTTATAAAAAAATCATTTGAGTAGGTACAGAATTCTTTTATTAGTACAAATGTAAAATAAATTCCTTGCACATTACAGGCTTTCCTGGGCAACCACTGCTTAACTAAAGTTTTATTTTCGAAGAAATGTAACATTTGGAACAATTCTTTCTTTTTCTCCTGAAAGAAGCAGATGAACTTTACTTTTGTTGCGGGTTCTTTTTCATATTAGTTTGAAGAATTAAAGGCTTACAATTTTGCTCTCTGAACTTAGTTATGGAAACCTTATTTGTCGCCTCTTTATGTATAAGATGAGCATTTACAATGGCTGTTCCAGTAATTAACTCCAAGTGTGTGTGTACTATTTCATGCCTTTCCTTATCGCCGTGTTATACAAAGACATCTGGTCAGACTCATCAATACCGGCTTTGCCATTATTGTAGTATGACTGATTTGGGTGGCATATTCTTCTTTCTGGATCTGCATTTCTAGCTCTTTTGCTTGGTCTTGGTTGATCATCCACTGGTTTCCTTTTTCTTATTACCTCTTGTATTTCCAAATCATGTTTAATCGATAGCGTTGTCACTTCTTTGTTTGATTTTGGTTTCCATTTTTGCGCTACTATTCCCTCTTGATTTCTTCTCGATATGTTGCCCCTAAATTTAATGTTTTAGTCGGTTTTCTGCTGATTTTTTTGTTTTTCTAAGTGTTCCTACTGAATGAGTACTTCGTTTCAGTAAAGTTTGTGCTAAAGTAGCACTTGTATAAAAATTATCTGTATATAAAATCCGACTTTCATCTAGAAGTTCCTCACAAAGATACATGACAACTCTCTCTCCTAAACCAGTTTCTGTATTTCCATCTTCTGGTTTTCCTGAGTAAATTTGTATTTTCCATATGAAACCCTTTAAATTGCAAATTTTAAAAAGTTTTACCCCGTACTTGTTCTTTTTCTCAGGTATGTATTGCTTAAACAGCAATCTTCCTCTCCATGGAACCATTGTTTCATCAATAACTATATCAGGACCAAGGGTGTAAACACTTCTAGAACAAAAAGAAGTGGTCTAATATTTTCTTGCCTGTCATTTTTTACAGCTTGACTATTGTCACTAAAATGCAGCAACTTGAGAATCATCTCAAACCTATTGCGAGACATGATTTTTGATACCATATTTTGATATATAGGATCTGTGAACCAATATTTTGCGAGTATCGATCGTTTACAAAAACCCATCCATGTTGTAATGCCAAAAGTCTCCTAATTTCTTCTAAATTGGCATCTGTCCGTTTACTAATTCTTGAACTTCGACTGATGTTAGGCTTGCTTTTAATCACACTTTCTGCATACCGGTTTGTTTCTGCGATAATCAACTGAGATACTTCCACGTTCATAAACAGCTGAAATGCTTCACAAGGAGTCAATTGAGGATTTAAATTGATCTGCGGACCTTCGTTTCCAGTAAACTGCAGTTGTTTTTGTTTGCCAATATATGGTCCCCACTGAGGTTTCTCTATTATTACATATTCTTTTTTGTTCGTCGCTACTTTCCTTGTCATTGGTGTCATCGCTTTCACTGGTGTCGCTTTCCTCAGATGGAATATAATCTGATTCCGAATCTGTGGCGAATGGATGTTCTTCTTCACCAGACTTCATATTACTTAAACTCTGCAAGTTTTTTCTTCAATAGGGCCCTTTTATTATTCATCTCGCGTGACCTTGAACAAAATATAGTTGGTACAAGCAGGAGCTATGTCAGTCTTTTTGACCTAACACGGAACTCCATTACAACCACTGATTTATACTACCCAAGATACTGAACAATAATTACATAGTTCTTCTTGTTAACAATAGCAAGCAGTAAAGGCAAAAACATGCACATTACACATCATTTTCCAAACTATTACGTTTTTAGATCTGACGCGGCTTAATTAAATCGTAATAACTTGTTAAAACCATGTCAGTCATTTTTGTCAAAAGCAAATAACCAGCAGATTTGAATGCTCGACATTTAGACGATTACTGAGGTGCTAATAGAGACTACAGTGACTGTAAAACACAGGAAACTGTAATGATGGCACAAACGAGAACAAGCCACTAATAGGTTGATGGCGCAATTTAGGAGGCCGGTGTCAGTCGTTTCTGACTGACACGGCAGAGTAAGTGTTAGTAATGTTATTACACCTCTTTGGTATAGCGCTACAGCAAATACATCCTCCGGGGTGTATAAGTTTCGTTGGTTGTGTGGCAAAGTATACATTGAAAACACAAAACGTAGCTTTCGTGAAGAACGTGTGCGTGTAAGTGTGTGTGTGTGTGTGTGTGTGTGTGTGTGTGTGTGTGTGTGTGTGTGTGCGTGTGCGTGTGCGTCTGCGATGCGTGTACGTGTGCTACGTGCGTGCTTGCGTGATTGCGTGCGCGTGTGTGCGTGCGGGTGTGCGTGCGCATGTGTGTGTGTGTGTGTGTGTGTGTGTGTGTGTATCTGTGTGTGGATGTATGTTAGGATCCATCATAACTTCAGAGCGAAAACACCTACATACTTAAAATTTTGTATTTAAGTTTGCTTTAATTTTGGAACAAATGCAGCGACGGCCAGGGGGTTTATTAGGAGCTACTTTTCATTTTTATCAAATATTTATGAAACAGCTGTATATTTCAAAAATATAAAAATACCAATACGTAAAGCTTAATTATATTCTATGCAGTTTTTTGATACGACGCGTAGTTTAGCGGCAAAAAATTGCTAAGGTAGAATTTATGTGTATTCAATATCTGAATAATGATTTCTATGAGAAAATGTGCAGACATATTTTTTAAGGAAAATTTAATTTTACATAACTTTTCTTTATAAAGTTTTTTAATGTAATCGAGATAAATGTAACCTTTTTTAATTTAGCATGTGTCTTAACCTCTATCTAACATGAAGTTTTAAATGTCTGTTTGACAAAGATTTTTTTTTGTTTTTACAAAGTTGACAAAGACGTTTCAAAACAAGACGCAACAGTAGCAAGTTCTGACCGTGGGGATACAATTGTTCTTGATTTTTCTGAAGAAACTAAATTTCAATTGCTAGAAAATCATTTGTCGTCCAACGTTTATAATAACATAACCGACTGCGACAACTACAATACCGCAATATCAAAACTTGATACTATCTTCAACAGACCTCCAACGTATTTGTCAGACATTGACTAGCTAAATGAATACAGCAGCATGGAGAAAATATCGACCAATTTTTACTAGCTTTAACACTGTTGGCGAAGGATTGTTGTTTTAAAAATACACACGTGCTTCAGTTCGAGACGCATTCATATCAGGTTTAACTTCAAACGCCATTCGCCAAAGGTTACTGGAGTATAATGATTTAGATTTGATCAACCCATACAAACCAGCAAGATCTCTGGAAATGGCACAAGTAATTATCGAAAATTTTCATTCAGTTCCGAACATAAACGCAATCTCTTCTAATCGCCCAAACAACAAAGCCAATTGTTATTTCTACGGTAACAAGCGCCATGTGCTGTCCAGCGCATAATACTACTTGCATGTCTTGTGACAAAAAAGTCACGTTCCCAAATTTTGTCAAAGTAAGTTTCCCGGAGCCGCAGCAACCTTAGGAACGGAAGATGCATCAAACAGAAGTGATGGGCAAACTCTATAGTATATAACCTCTGCAGCTAGTCTGAATAAAACTATGATTACGATTTTAATAAATGGATACAAAACTCGAGCGCTAGTAGATACGGTGAACACTACTTCATTTATTGATGGGCGTCTTGTTAAACTATACAAATTAGGCAAGAAATCGTGTTTTCAAGAAGTAACCATGGCTAGTAATCAACATGTATCTCAAGTAGAAGTAATTTGCTCGGTAAATATTGAAATTCAATCTGAAATACAAAGACTTCTAAATGATGAAATAATTGAAGAGTAGTTCTTGGAGAGCACAAGTGTTGGTAACTTCTAACTCACATCGTAAGAAACGTATGGCCATCGATTATTCTCAAACGATTAACCGATATACACAATTAGATGCTTATCCACTTCCATGCATTTAAAAAAAATTATTTCAAAATTCCCTATATTTAGCAAAATCGATTTGAGAAGCGCCCATCATCAAATTCCAATTGCAAAAGAAGATAAACTTTATACTGCTTTTGAGGCCTGTGGAAATTTGTGTCAGTTTCGTCGCATTCCGTCGGTGTAATGAAATGAGTAGCGTGTTTCCCAAGGGTAATAGATTCAATCATAGGTAATGAAAATTTAAACAGGGTTTATGCATACTTGGACCGACCATGATGAAAACTAAAAACTTTTATGAGCGTTGTGCGGAAATACGATTTAACACTGAATATTGGCAAAAGCACTTTCTCTAAAACCGAAATAAACCTATTGGGTTATGACATTTACAAAGGTATAATTAAACCTGGCCCCGAGAGGCTACGTCCTTTGCTAAAATTGCCTGCTCTTGAAGATTCTGATGCTTCAAAACACGTTGTTGGTATGTTTGCACATTACTCTAAATCGATATCAAAATTTTCTGAAAAAATACGTCTTCTCGTTAGAACAGAACGTTTTCCACCCTCACATGAAGCACTAATGTCTTTCAAAAAGTTAAAACAAGAATTTCACAGTCTACAGTAAATGCTATTGGGTCTGGACCATTTACAGTTAAGACTGATGCCAGCGGGTACGCTATAGGCTCATGGCTATCTCAAGAAGGTAGACCTGTCTCATTCTTTTGAAGAATACTTTCAGAAAGCGAACGTTGACATTCTACTATTGAGAAGAAATCATATGCTATAGTAAAATCTTTAAAGAAGTGGAGACATTTTCTTGTAGGCAATTCTTTTCGTCTTATTACAAATCAGAAATCAGTCTCATTCATGTTTAATCAAAAACATATTTTAAAAATTAAAAACGAAAGGATACAGCGATGGCAACTAGAACTTTCAAAATTTAAATTCGAAACTCTTTATCGTTCAAATAGTGATAATTCTGTTGCTGACGCCTTATCTCGAGTTGTAAAATCTCGATAAACTGATTGAAATACATAAATCTTTATGCTATCCCGGAGTAACACGATTAGCACAGTGGATAAGCAGTAAGAACCTATCATATTCAGTAGATGGTGTCAAAGGGACCATATCTCTTTGTAAAGATTGCGCTGAAATAAAACCCCGCTTTGCAAAAGTACAAGGTACTTTAATAAAGGCTACAGCGCCGTTTGAAGGAATCTCGATGGATTTCAAAGGGCCTTTACCTTCAGTTTCAAATAATAAATATTTACTGACTATTGTTTTCCGTTTGCATGCACGTGCCCTGATATGAGTGCCACTACAGTTATTAAACAACTAAGGGATCTCTTCTCACTTTTTGGCATGACAGCGTATGCTCATTCGGACCGGGGATCATCTTTTATTTCTTCAGATGTCAAAACTTTTTACATGAAGAGGGTATTGCTACTAGTCAGTCTGCACCCTATAATACTGGAGGTAATAGCCAAATCGAGAGATACAATGGTATCATCTGGAGAGCCATACAACTGGCACTTGAAGCAAAAAATGCTCTCGTATCAAACTGGGAAATGGTATTAACTCAGGCGCTGCATTCAATTTGATCTTTATTATGCACTGCCACAAATGAAACTCCTCATGAACGAATGTTTTCACATCTCAGCAGACCTTCTTATGAACAATCGATTCCAACGTGGTTACAACCTGGGCCAATACTGGAACGTAAGAATACGCGAGTTAAAAAAGCGTAAGTTTTGGAAGCAAATCATTACTATTCATTTATTAATAAATTTACAAATGATAGAGAGGCTGTAGTCTCCAACCGTAATATTGCCCCCATTGGTATAGAAATTGAAGCAGTAGAGAATATACGATGCCTACCCCACTCACCTAATATTCAAGAAACTGAAAATTACAGCCGAGAAACTGAAGACAGCACTCAAGGAAGTGAAGACAACCAATCTCGTGGAACACTATAGAACCATATGAAGAATGGTTTTGTTCGATTCTAAAGGCGGGGAGAATGTAGTGAATTTATTATATAAAATATTTGTCAAAGATCAAGCAATTTAGCTGCCGTACTAACAGTAATCACTAGACAAATAATAGTTTAATAAAACATACCTTTCGGCAGGTTATTCTGTTTTAAATATATTACAATAATGATGCAGAACCAAACAAATTAAAAATATTTATACGTTTCGTATTAAAATCATAACCGATTTTAAAATAGTTATTTGTATCCAACACGTTTTATGATAATCAGTGACTTTGTGCTACGCCAATCTATAATAATTGTCACGTATTGACATTTTAATGTGCAGTTTTCACAGATTTATATCTCTTATCCATGGATTTATATTTACAACGAATATAACACATCGCCTATACAAAGACAAATATTGATATGTTACAGGTTTATTAGTACAAATTGGCGTCTGAATTGTGCCAGGTATACTGTGGCTTTGAAAAGAGGTTCCATAATTATTTTAAAAAAGTGTATTATTTAATTTTTTTTAATTTTCACTTGGTATGTTGGAAAGTCATCTCTTGTAGATATTTTTTTAATGAAAAATGTGTTTTCACCGTCAATCGGAAGTCATTGCAATAAAAGCCTTAGGTACTAATAGATTGTACTTGCTCGTCTGCCTTTTTTATTTTTTCAGTGACAAGTATCACAACCAATGTCAAAACTAGCAAGATCTTTTAAGTGCATTGTTATTACTGTCGCCTGCTTTTTACACGATACCCAAACGTTTCAAATAATCCTGTCTAACTAAATTTAAAATGCTAAAAGGAAATACACTTTAAAAAACCTATTTATTGGACTATGGTTTGCGTATTTTAAGATAGTCATAACATTTCTTGCAATTATGCCAGTTAAAAAATGTAAGCTGTCTATTATCTGTTTAGCGTATAAATCTATATAATTAGCAACAAGTCTACATGAATGTACCTTAATACAATTTTATAACACCAAATATCTTCTGCAAGAGCTTAAAACTGTACCTAATGAAAACATTTCAAGAAACGTATTTATCACGTGTGACAATACTCTTGCTCGTATTTGGAGAAAACTATATAACCGTTTCTCCACTTTTCAAAAACTGTTTCTATTAATTTAATTACATACCTTCGTACCAAAAGTGACTCATTATGGGATTCTTCCGCAACTTTAGCAACTGTGCAAAAAGTAATTTAACTTTGTCAAAACATCAACTCTGTGAGAATGACGTTTATGGGGTGTGATTACTTCAATAAACATAATTTAAAAATTTCCACATGTTCATCACAAACGTTTTCAGTCATAAACAAATACTAATATTCAATGCGTTTGCGTTCACGTTCGTATTCGTGTGTTAGCGTTCGCGGTCGAATTCGTGTTCGTGTCCGTGTTCGTGTTCGTATTCGTGTTCGTGTTCGTGTTCGTGTTCGTGATCGTCTTCGTGTTTGTGTTCGTGCTCGTGTTCGTGTTCGTGTTCGTGTTCGTGCTCGTGCTCGTGTTCGTGTTTGCCTTCGTGTTCGTGTTCGTGTTCGTGTTTATGTTCGTTTTCGTGTTCGTGTTCGTGTTCGTGTTCGTGTTCGTGCTCGTGTTCGTGTTCTTGTTCGTGTTTGTGTTTGTGTTTGTTCGTGTTCGTGTTCGTGTTTGTCTTCGTGTTCGCGTTCGTGTTCGTGTTCGTGTTCGTGTTCTGTTCGTGTACGTGTTCATATTCATGTTTGTGTTCGTGTTCGTGTTCGTGATCGTGGTCGTGTTCGTGTTCGTGCTCGTGCTCGTGTTCGTATTTGCCTTCGTGTTTGTGTTCGTGTTTATGTTCGTTTTCGTGTTCGTGTTCGTGTTCGTGTTCGTGTTCGTGTTCGTGTTCTTGTTCGTGTTCGTGTTTGTGTTTGTGTTCGTGTTCGTGTTCGTGTTCGTGTTCGTGTTCGTGTTCGTGTTCGTGCTCGTGCTCGTGTTTACCTTCGTGTTCGTGTTCGTGTTCGTGTTTATGTTCGTTTTCGTGTTCGTGTTCGTGTTCGTGTTCGTGTTCGTGTTCGTGTTCGTGTTCGTGTTCTTGTTTGTGTTCATGTTTGTGTTTGTGTTCGTGTTCGTGTTCGTGTTCGTGTTCTATTCGTGTTCGTGTTCATATTCGTGTTTGTGTTCGTGTTCGTGGTCGTGTTCGTGTTCGTATTTGTGTTCGTGTTTGTGTTCGTGTTCGTGTGTATTTGTGTGTGGTGTGTGTGTGCGCGTGTGTCGCGTGTGTGGGTGTGTGTGTGTGTGTGTGTATATATATATATATATATATATATATATATATATATATATATATATATATATATATATATATATATATTATATATATATATATATATATATATATATATATATATATATATATATAATATAGGTATGTCTATTGTTGATGGTTTCCAAGATGTTAACTTTTTTAATTTTTCTATTTCGTGGACTTATTTTTAAATCACGCTGTATCTCCAAACTAGAAGAGTTACAAGAAAACACATTAGGAGAAATTTGTAGAAGTTGAAATTGCCTTAAAGAATATTGAATTCATTCGAGACAAACTCATCATTCAACATTTTAATGACATAATGAATTCAGAAATGATTTTTTTTCAAATCCCAAGACAAATTTCCAAGAGGAATATTTTTCCAATAGAGATGAATTTGATACATGGCCGATAAAGGAAAAACTTCCTTTTTTCATAAGCTTCACAACGATATGAAAAAAACTTATGGTTGACGTACTAATTACTGAATTGTTACAGGAATACACCTCAGAAAAAACTTTTAGAGCATAAAATTACCTTCAAAAATATGGTAGAGTAGATGGGAATTGACGATTTGTCCCTCACTTTTCAATCAATCTGTACATTTACGGCCAGATATCTTTTCATCACCGTAGCAACGACTTGACATTAGTAAGTTAGTTGTCAAAATTTGTTTGCTATTACAGTTTTGCTGATTTGAATACGAGTTCTTTCTGTTGTAGTGATATTGTAATTTAGTTTTTGAGTCGTTCTTGTTCTTGTTATTATTATTGTTCTTGTTCGTGTTCGTGTTTTCCTTCCGGAGTCATGTTTTCAAATGAGGAATATACCGATATTCATTATTATGGTGTTGCCCAAGGGAATGCGAGTGAGGCTGCTAGACTGTATGCAGCTGCTTTCCCAAGAAGAATTCATCCAGAAAGAGGGGTGAGATCTGGAGATATTGGAGGCCACGCCACTGTACCACCTCTTCCAATCCAACGTTGGGGATAATGTTCGTTTAGCCAATCTCTCACACCTCTTCCGTAGTGGGCAGGACAACCATGAAGTTGAACCCACATATCTATTCTTGTTGCCAATGAAACCTCCTCCATCAATTCAGGGAGGTTTTCTTAAAGGAACTTCAAAAAATTCACTGAATTGACTCTATCTGGCAGAATATATGGACCAATAAGTTGATTGTTGAGTAAACCAACCCAAACATTAACTTTGAACTGATGTTGAAAGCTATTTGGTCTTATAGTATGTGGGTTCTCATGTGCCCAGACGTGCGTGTTATGGATGTTGAAGATGCCTGACCTTGTAAAGGTGGCCTCATCCGTCCACAAGATTGCTTTTTGGAAATCTCGATCATTCCTAACTGAATTGAGATACCATTGGCAAAACTCAGTCCGCCGACCTAGATCTCCATCTAAAAGTTCTTGAACTCCCGTCACGTGATACGCACGTCTTCCGTCAGCCTTAAGAGTTCTCCGTATTGTTTCTCGTGGCATCTGCAATACATTGGATGACCGCCGCAAGCTAGTCTCAGGATTTGCTTCGAAATTCTGGATTACGTCGTCAATCCTTTCAACATTATGAAATTCCTCTTGATCTCTTAGGATCCTAAAAGATCCTCTCTCTCTTAGAACAGTGTGTACTCTAGAGAAAACTCTCCTTTCTGGATGAATTCTTCTTGGGAAAGCAGCTTCATATAGTCTAGCAGTCTCACTCGCATTCCCTTGGGCAACACCATAATAATAATGAATATCAGCATATTCTTCATTTGAAAACATGACTCAGGAAGGAAAACACGAACACGAACAAGAACAATAATAATAACATGAACAAGAACGACTCAAAAACTAAATTACAATATCACTACAACAGTAAGAACTCGTATTGAAATCAGCAAAACTGTAATAGCAAACAAATTTTGACAACTAACTTACTAATGTCAAGTCGTTGCTACGGTGATGGAAAGATATCAGTAAAGGAGACGTATTTCTTGCCGTAAATGTACAGATTGATTGAAAAGTGAGGGACAAATCGTCAATTCTCATCTACTCTACCATATTTTTGAAGGTAATTTTATGCTCTAAAAGTTTTTCCTGAGGTGTATTCCTGTAACAATTCAGTAATTAGTACGTCAACCATAAGTTTTTTTCATATCGTTGTGAAGCTTATGAAAAAAGGAAGTTTTTCCTGTATCGGCCATGTATCAAATCCATCTCTATTGGAAAAATATTCCTCTTGGAAATTTGTCTTGGGATTTGAAAAAAAATCATTTCTGAATTCATTATGTCATTAAAAATGTTGAATGATGAGTTTGTCTCGAATAAATTCAATATTGTTTAAGGCAATTTCATCTTCTACAAATGTCTCCTAATGTTTTTTCTTGTAACTCTTCTAGTTTGAAAGATACAGCGTGATTTAAAAAATAAGTCCAGGAAATAGAAAAAATTAAAAAAAAGTTAACATCTTGGAAACCATCAACAATAGACACACCCTGTATTAACAATTTTTTGTTTCTTTTGACCAGAGGAATCAGCTGTTTTCGTTTTGGCCATCGATTTTGGGTCACCCTGTATATATATATATATATATATATATATATATATATATATATATATATATAATATATATATATATAATAAATTTACTGTGTGTAGTGTGTGTGTGTGTGTGTGTGTGTGTGTGTGTGTGTGTGTGTGTGTGTGTGTGTGTGTGCGTGACGTGCTTGCGTGCGTGCGTGCGTGCGTGCGTGCGTGCGTGCGTGCGTGCGTGCGTACGTGCGTGTGTGCTAGTGCGAGTGTGGTGTGTGTGTGTGTGTGTGTGTGTGTGTGTGTGTGTGTGTGTGTGTGTGTGTGTGTGTGTGTGTGTGTGTGTGTGTGTGTGTGTGTGTGGTGTGTGTCGTGCTGGTGTGCGGTGTGCGTGCGTGTGCGTGGTGCGTGTGCGTGTGCGTGTGCGTGTGCGTGTCGTGTGTGCGTGTCGTGCGTGTGCTGTGTGTGTGTGTGTGTGTGTGTGTGTGTGTGTGTGTGTGTGTGTGTGTGTGTATGTGTTAGTACCTACAATAACTCCACAGCGACAAAACGTACGTACTTCAAATTTCGTATTTAAGATTGTCTTCGTATCTCCTGGAGCTTATTTTGGGAGAAATTTAACGGCGGAAAGGAGGACTTTATTAGTAGCAGTTTTTGAGTTTTTGTCAAATATTTCTGATATATCTGTATGTTTCAAATATATGAGAATACCAATATATACACAACCATATCGATTAATTACGTGCTTTCCAATTTTATCCGCAAACGTCACAAAGGGACACTTTTATGACTAAATGTTACCGGTAAAAGTTTTACTTCTCTGAGTAAGCGCCTAGACGTTTTTACTTATACCAATTTGGAAACTGATGCATTCATTTGTAAAAGCAGCAATAACAATAATTTCAGTAATCTCGGGACGAGTACATCGTAAATAATCATCAGCATCCAACATTTCGCAAGACTCACTGCTACTACTTAAGTTAATGAAAACTTTCAAAAATCTCAACAAAAATTCCTATACTGACGCGTGACGTTTGCTTATTTAATGAGCGTTGTTATGGTTTCATTACTTGCAAAACGTCCTGATATTTTATGCTTTACAGTATGAGATCCGGCTGCAAAATTGTATAGGTATCTGCTTTTTTAATAGAACTTAATTCAGATTCATGATTAATGGCACTGTAATTTATTACTTCCGGGTTGCCTATAAAAAATTAGCCGCAATTATTTTTAATTAAATATATTATAATTAATGTATTTATATGAATTTGAACTATTTATTTTTAAGTGAATGAAACATCATTTGAAAGGAAATGATGTACAGAATGTAAAAAAATATGGTTCCCTCCTCCCAGTCAGCCGCAACCTCTAGGCAACCAGGTGTAAACAGGTACATTATTGTTGATTATTTACGCGCATCGTTTTTTTCAAGAATATATTATACAAACCTGAAGTTAAATTTGTGCTGAGCACAATAATCCATGGTTGCTTGTAAAAAAGTAGCCGCAAGCAGTGGTTGCCATGATTTGAATTAATTATTACCACTTAAATAAGTGTGAGCGAGAGGCAAGGAATGCGCGCACTGCTTCGTACTTTAAACGAGATATAATGTAGTGTAGTCAACGTAATGTTGCTTTTCAATATTTTACGTGTTAAGGATGGATTTTTTTAGCGCTAATGGAAATGTTTATCGTATACCAAAAGAGCCATTTTCTTAAATTGTCTATTGAATATTTAAAAAAAATCGAAGTTCATTTATTTGTTCTTTTAATGCTAATGCATAGTATAATTTTTTTTATTATTGAATTAAAAGCTATTTAATTTTTTTAAATAAAAAATAAATAAACATTTCCGTTATGCTAAAAATATCCATGCTTAACACATAAAAATTTGAAAAACAACAACGTTCATTACACTACGTTATATCCCGTTTATAGCAGGAAGCAGCGCGCGCATTCCATTCATCTCGCTCACACTTATTTAAAGTGGGAGTAATTCATTCAAGTCACGGCAACCACTGCTTGTGGCCACTTTTTTACAAGCAACCATGGATTATTACGTTCAGCAGAAACTTAACTTCAATTTGGTATTATTATTCTTGAAAAAAAAACGATGAGCGTAAATAATCAACAATAATGTACCTGATTAGCATTCGGGAGGTAATGGGTTCGATTCTCGTTACCGTCTACCTTGTATGAGGTTTTTTCAGGGGGTTTTCCTCATACACAAATAGCGACATGGTCACTGCATATACGCACACCATGTGCGGCTACTTAGGCGAATGCTGGGGTAGTATTTTCCCCCTCAGAACCCTAACTCCGTTCCTTCCTATCCTATGCTGACCACGCCCAACCTTAATCCCACCATGCATATATACGTAATATATGTATGTATGTTGGGAATCCATGATTGTGGCTGAAAGAACTTGATTGAATTTAATGATTATGAATATAATTAAAGTTTTCATAAAATAATAATTATTAATTTCGTTCCTAAATAAAATATAAACCCGAGGTCACTAAATAGTTCGCCAATATTTTCTATAGAATTCATAGAATGGAATAATTAATATTTCCTATGAAATATAATGATGATCCGGTTGCAAGAGTTCATAATTAATTATACAAAACATCTACTTAAATTAATACAGGCACGTTTCAATTACATAATTAGGTTGGAAGCTCGTGCGTTGTTCCATATAAGACGTTTTATTTTCGTTTTAATCAAGTGTAAGGTTATTTAAATGTTTCGAGTGCTTATCTTTTATGAACAGAATAATAATCGACATTTGCGCCGCCGGTGACGCCATCTATTTTCATACTTATATTTCACGAGCATCTGTCACATTTGATTCAAATTAATAGCGGTAAAATCCAGTGTATATTAATTAAAAACTACCCGTTAAGCTTTTTATTTCACTAAAAGTAGAAGAATACTAATATTGTGTAAAAGAGAAATGTCTGATACTGATAGAAACATAAACAAGGGATTCCCAAATAAGTCGCAAATAAATTACTGAATATAAAGGCGAAAATTGACTTTTTATGTTTACGTGTACAAAAGTACGTTGTTGGAACTCAACTCCACTTCGCGTCGTCCATCAACTTTCTTCCTCGTCCCGAAAATTGACAGTTTTTGTATTATTCATTATTTACTCCATTCCTGTAATGCTCCCCAGCTAAATGACAAAAAAAATAAGCTCGGAAATTCCACATTGGTTAGTTGATTATGAAAATCATAAAAAAAAATTATTTTAAAATATAATTAATTGTACAGTTATGGCAAATCATGTATATTCCTGCATGTCCTGTATTAATAGATCTATCATTTGTAGGAGGTATAGTGACTTCTGTATTATGAATAGTTCTCAAATTCTGTGAACCAACATTTGGCACTAAATCATTAGTAGCCGGGAAATTTTCTAAGACAGCATCTTGACATGCAAAGAAAGTGGAAAGTATACCTAAATCTTCATTTGATAAGATAGGTTTTTATCCTAAGTTGCCAATTTACCTCTTGTGAGCTATAGATTGCTGAATATAACCTTCAGCCACTGTATCCGATCTCCATCGTGCTTTTTCAGGCTTTTTTCAGCCAGAAATACTGTACAGCTGTGCTTAGAGAATGAGCTGGATAACACTTAGATCTTCGAATTTCAAATATTGAGATAGTAGTTCCCATAGAGTACGTTACTTTACTAGTGTGTAGCAAATAATTGGTTTGATATGTTTACCTCTACGGAAAAAAAAGTAATTGGCCTGTTAGCTAACTATTTTTAACGGCACTCATCCGTTGTAGCTCAACAATGAGAAACTTCCCAAATGTTCCATTCTTTGAATTTGAAGTATTTATTACAATGATATCATCTCGGATGTCCAAGTTATGAAGAATTATATTGCACAGTTTTTCTGTGACACCGATACTGGTCTTTATCATAATAGCGTAGAATATAGTTTTTATAAAATGTTAAACACAAAATAATAAGGAACTGTACCTTTTAGATAAATATTCATCATCAGGAGCTACAATTATAAATTTATCGATATTTTCTTTTGCAAACAAGCGTGATTGTACTGTGAGTTTGAAAAACTTTAAAACGGAAATGTTTTCTTTTCATGCAGTTGAATGGATTTTATCATGGATTTGTCTATAATATTAATATTCAGTGCTTGAGAAATAAACTATTAGAACTAGAAGCTTTTTTGTGTTTGAATAATATGAACTTTAATGTTGTATGCATCAGTGAACACTGGCTTCGAGACAACGAGATCTGTACTATTAAATGTGAAGAATGGTTCGTCGCCTCAGCATTTTGCAGATCACCCTCTACTCATGGAGATGTAATGATACTGTTAAAAAACGAAACAAGTTTTAAAATATTACAGGACTTAAATCACGTATCTGTGTAAAATAATTTTGAATTTACTGTAATTCAACTCACTAAATGTAAAATCTGTGTTGATAGTATTTATAGACCACTGAGTGGCGATTTTAAGTTATTTTTAGAAACTTTAGAAAATCTACTGGATAAGCTATGCGGTAAAAAAACCATAATTGCCGGTGATTGAAATGTAAAATTTGGCATTAACGAATCAAACACTAGTCGCTTATGTGACCTCATGTCTGACCATCACGGTCAACAAATCCAACTCCCAGTCGCAATAAATAAGTGTGAGACAAAATATAAAGTGTTCAGCCCAATCACAGTAAACGGCTGTAATGTTCTTCATAACATTTTAGAAGGGCTATCTTGGGATTTTCTTGATACGCTTGCAATAAGTGTAAATATTAAGTACATGTTTCATCGTATTTTTTTTGACGCTTACTTTGTTGCGTTTCCAGCAAAAAAGATTTATTGTGGAAGTCGCGATTCATGCACACAGATCGAATGATTCGCTTGTTTCCAGAAACAAGTGCAAGTATAAATATAGAATTTAGATCGGTTCTACATACATAAAGACAAAATTTCCATCGATTGGGCTTGAATCTCGATGGCGGAGTTGGTTAGCGCTGTACTCTAGCAAAGTATAGGTCGTAGGTTCAAATCGAGGTAAACTTTTTATTTATGTATTTAACAAAACTAATAATAATTTTTAATATAGACGTGTATTGAGGCAATCAAAAATTGACACAAGTAATAATTTTATTCTTAATTCTACCAATCGAACTAAAGCTCTTACAAAGTGGTATCTCATAATAGAAACTGCAGCATCTCCGCTGACAACTTTAATGAATATTTTATAGGTACCGCTAATAGTATTGTTCAAAACCTGCCTGTTAAAATAAATTCTCAACCTGATTACGTAATAAGCTGCCCTGCAGAGACAGAGTTTAAATTTGTTCCAGTTAGCTGTAGCCATATTCGAGACGTTGTTAAATCACTTAAAACTAGTGAATCTAAATATGTTGACGGTTTTTCTACTCAGTTACTAAAATTAAATTTGTCCACATTAGTATTGCCACTAACTAAATTAGTCAACCTATATACAAAGGAAGGCTACTTCCCAAATCAATTAAAAACCGCGCTAGTGACACCTCTTCATAAAAAGGGAGAAAAATATATTCTAGTAATTATAGACCCATATCTATTTTACCCACCTTTTCTAAAGTTCTTGAAACACCACTTGCTATACAAATTACAATTTATTTTGAAACAAACCAACTATTCAATAAACAACAGTAGCACCGCTGAAGCAATAATAGATTTCCCAAATTTCGTAATATCGTGTTTTGAGAACAAAGAGATTTCAATGGCACTATTCTTAAACCTCAGTAAATCCATCGATTGTATCTCACCTAATTTACTAATCGACAAACTGAGGGCATATAATTTTGGTCAAACCAGCATCAACCTTATCAATTCTTACATTTTTAACAGATTTCAATCAGTTAACTTTAACGGTTTCTCAAAAAAACTTCCAAAAGCAATAGGTCTCCCACAAAGTGGTATTCTGGGACCAATACTTTTTTTGATTTATGTAAGCAATTTTGCAAATTGTCCCAATATAAATGTACATCAAATTCTGTTTGCTGATGATACAACCCTACTGATGAAAAGTGATTGTCTTCAAACTGTTCTCCAACAAGTTAACCAAATGTAATCAAATGCGTCTGTATGGTTTGCTGACAACAAATTATGCACCAATATAGATAAAACCCAAACAATGGCATTCGCGCTTAAAAACATCGAGTGTATTAACATCCCAGATTCTACAAAATTTTTAGGAGCTCATTTGGCGGCAGAGCACAGCAAATGTTCTTTGCATAGGACACGGTATCCAAGGTGCGGTTTCCACTCACGTTCGTCGTAAATTAGTACTAATTGACTTAATCGGTGGCTATGAGCAGGGATAACATTGTCGAAATTGGTATCGTCAGCGTTCATTGCGAAAGTAAGGGGGGGATGTGACGGCCCCAATCGCGGTGATTGTTATCGGAAAACTGGGCGGACATTGTTTTTAGCGTACGGTTTTTTTTTTTAAGGGATTGGCTTGTGGGGTGTACAGTGGGGTACACCGGTGGTGGATGCCGAGTTTTGATAGTAAGTAGTTGAAAGCACGGCTATCATACTGCGGGCTCTTGTTTGTTAATACTATAGCTAGTGAAAATTTCGGGAGATTCATGGCTCTCTTTAAAAACACGGGCCCGTCACGGCTTAGCCACACAAAGATTCCAAGGGTCGGTAATTAATTCGCCCTTTAACTCATTAGTATGTAAGTGACAGTAAAGCCGGCTTTCACGGATACAGCAATTCGGTAGACGATAGAGATGGTTTGTAACCTCATGAATTGGACACTATAATATCAAACTTCAAGATTTAGATAACAAATTAATTTTTCAAGACAAAAATCAACTAATTGAGTTATGTCATAGAAGAAAATAATATTTCAAAGGATCTGTCAAAGGTTTTGGTTATGGTGGTGACGTACTACTCTAAATTTATATTACACACATATTCGATTGCATTCTTAAAGTTAAGCAAGTAATCACAAGCGACTTAGTTTTGTACCATTTAATTCTGAAGTACCAATTACGTTATTAGTTGAGTTGATCAGCCTATTTACACAGTTTTTGCTTTTATAACGCGACGTTTCGGAAGCAGACTCTGCTTCCGTCATCAGGTTTATTCCTGAAAAGGACTATTTTCACACTTGAGTCGAGTTCATGTATTATGATTTTTTTCCTAAACACTTGACTACTTCCAGGTTCGAACTTGGTACCTTCCACTTGTAAATCTGACACCTTTACCACTGAGCCACTGAGTAATCCAATATATATATATATATATATATATATATATATATATATATATATATGTATATATATTTTAGAACTATATATATATATATATATATATATATATATATGTTGCCCAGGCGTAGTGCGCTTAAGCTCTTTGCGCATTATTGGGATCCAAATGTGTTTTATTTCAACACTAGCTTGGCTTATTGGAGTTTCTGCTAGTGCGATGTATGTGGCTTCTTTGAGTTTCCAGCGAGTTGTGTTCTCATCCTTTGCCACTATTTGTATGTTATCCCATGGGATGCGGTGGTCTTTGTTCCAGATATATTGGGCCATTCTTGATCCTTTGCGGATGTGGTTCTTATGTTCCTTAGTTCTCAATTTGAGCGGTCTACTGCTCTCTCCTATGTAAGCTCTGCCGAATTCGCATGGTAGGTCGTATATACAATTCTTGGAATTCTGATATTCATTGTTTGGTTTTTAGTTTTGGTTAGTATTCCCTTGAGCGTTTTTGTCGATTTGTATTTACTGCCTACCCTTTGTATTTTGTCTGGGGTACCTTGTATGTACGGTATTATTGCTGTATATTGAGGTTCTTGTGTTTCGGTTACCCTTTCCCTAATCAGGTTAAGTGCTAGATCAGGGTAGCCGTTTTCTTTAAGTGTTCTAGCGATATTTCCTTTTTATTTTTCCAGGTTCTCTTGTTTTGAGCAAATTGTTTTCGTTCTACCGTACAAGTATCTTGACACGCCCAAATTATCGCTTTTGTGGTGATTGGAGTTGTAGTATAGGTACCTCTCCGTGTGGGTAGGTTTCCTGTATACACTTGTCGTCAAAGTGTTGTCGTTCATGTGTGCAAGTATATCTAGGAATGGCAGTTTTTGTTCCGACTCCAATTTCATTGAGAATTTTATGCTTGCTGTGTTGCCAAACTACGAAGTAGGATTTCTCTTCTACTTGAAAATATGTACTTCTAAAGCATATTGTCAGAAGTTCCATGATTGTGTTTACCGAGTTTCGTGCGTCCATCTAACGTTTCATCTTTTTCCAACCTGCCCCTTATGATAGCTAGTGCCTTATTTGTGGGCACAGTTGTAAATAGGCTTACGATGTCGAAGCTTACCAGGATTTATTCGTGGTTTGGTTGTAAGTTTCTGATAGTTTCCACGAAGTGTTGCGTATTCTTGACCATATACCCGGAGTGATGATGCCTAGCTAATGGGTGCTAATGAGTGACAAGGTAAATTTCTCGACCTCAAAATTGGTCTCAGCGGAATTCCTTCCTTATGGATCTCTCATAGGCTGTAGAGATGCGGAGGCTTGCTGTAGTGTGGGGTAAGTCTAGTTCTCTGGTAATCAGAAAAATCCCCCTTATGTTTTGCCAGCGTTTGGTATATCCGTCTTTGGATTGATGGTGTGGGGTCTTTTGGTTTTTGATTGTACCCGCCCCCGACCAGTAGTTCTTGGATCTTTCTATTGTAAGTCTCCATATCCATCACCTCAGTCGCGTTTCCCTTGTCTGTCGGAAGAATTTTGATCGATGGGTCATTCTTGAGGGAAATGACCGCTCTTCTTTCTACGTTAGAGAGGTTGGATTTAGTTTGCCTACATAAATCCAGGACTGATCTAGCCTTACTTCTGTATTCTTCGGCTTCTTCAGGATCTAATGTCAAAGCTGTTTATTTAACTGCGGTTATTAAATCTACTTTCGGAATATACCTCGGTGTTAGCGCATAGTTCAAGCCTTTGTCCAGAACCTTCATTTCGTTCTCGTTCAACTGCCGTTTAGAGATGTTTATGACAGTGTTTTTACGATTGGTGTTGGTTGGTTCTTTCTTTTCCTTCATTAGATTTTCTAGTTTCTTCTTCTGAATTTACTTGTGTTTTTGGTCTTTGAATATTTGCTTCTGGTAGCCGTATTTATCCTATCAAAGTCTTGTTCGTTCACTCGACTTCGAATGGTTTCTCTAATCTCGTTGGATTGGTGTTCGAGCTGGTATTTTCTGAAAATTACGTTAGCCTGTAATGTTTCACTAACAAAAGCTGAAATCAATTATAGCCAACTCGGCCGAGAGCCGCTTGCTGCACTTGGGTTAAAAAAAATTATTATTGTGTTTGCGGGAAAAAGTTTACTCTGGTAACAAAACACAAACCGTTAGTTCATATTTTTAATGAACATTCAAAATTATCTGCAAGAACATCATCACAACTGAAATGTGAAATATTTTGTACATGATCGAGTGACTATATTATGAATAACGAATCTATCTATTAGATTCCTAGTTCAGTTCTGAATTATAATTGGTCAATGAAACGTAACGAGATGAAGAACTTACAAAGCATAATTTACTACATCAAAAGTTTACGATTCAAAATACTACCCAGACAATGATATTATATTTAAATAAAAATTAATGGAAAAATGTCCTGTATAAAAACAACTTCGGTGGGTACGCTACGAGGCAGTGTACTTGAACCTTTAATTTTTATATTGTATGTAAATGAATTACAAAACTATGTAACTTATGGGAAAGTTGTTATGTACGCAGGTGATACATCTTTTATGGTAAGAGATAACTGAATACGAGAATTAAAATTTAAAATAATTCACACGTTACACGAGTTTGATCAATGGTGTACCAGGAAATAAGTTAATTATTAATTACTCTAAAATTAATTGTTTTTTATTTGTAAAACGTAGAACTTCGTCCCCAAGGAATCTAAATACTGTTATAAATAACCATAAACCTTAACCAATCGCTTACACCACCTTTCTGGGATCTGTTTTAAGTGAAAATTTAGTCAGATCATCTAAATCAACTCTGTAAAAAACTAAACAAAGTTTGTTTTGCATTAAATACGCTAAAAAAGGGAATCAGACAAAAAATCATTAATTGAAGTATATTTTGCTTTAGTATACTCCAATATATCATATAATATAGTTGCGTGGGGGCAATCCATTGATTTTAGAAGAATATTTATTTTACAAAAATGAGCAATTAGACGTACCTAGTATATATTTGTATAAGCTACTTATTCTTGTATTTAAAAACAAGACAAATTTTTCTGTGCATGCTAATTACCATAAGTACAGCAGTCGAAAGAGAAATGATCTTTTATATCCATAAGTATAATTTTAAGTTTTACAAGAAAACACCAGTTTGTGCAGTAAGCCTATGCCTTTAATAGATTACCGACGGAAATGAGGAGGAGTTCAAAAATAATTAAAACAATTTCTCATTGACAAATGTTACTATACTCTTCAAGAGTATTACCACAGATATAGTACTTATCTGTGGTATTACAATAACTCGTAAATTATACTGTGATAATTGACCATAATTTAGCTTTTAATATTCATATATTTTCGGATACGAAGTAATGTTGATCTCTGTGTAAACTGTTGATTAATATCGGTTTTTTTTTACTACTAGATGTAATTTTAAATCCCCACAAGATGTTCGGTGGTAATGTTGGTATTTGTGTAAACTGTGGATTATGTTTATTGTAATATTATCTATAATTTTAAGTACACATATATGTATACATGTTTGACACATTTCTGATCCAATGTAATGGCAAACGAAAATAAAAATTATTATTATAAAAAAAGGTCAATGGATGGTCATATCCTAATTATTATAATAGGTGACATTGAATGAATTACATTCTACTTCGACTTTTGAATCAGTGCATACTCGTCATCGGTGTTCAAAGAATGTTTACATTATTGTTAAATTCCGTTTTGCGATGGAGTTATATGCAACCATCGAAACAGCATTCCATTATGGGTAGTATACCTTAAAAAAGTATGGAAATCAAAACTCTGTAGTAATCAAACACAATACAAAATGTATGGCATTTCTAATACAAATGTAATTCTGATTAAACAATATTAAGTTCATTCAATAATATACTGTTTTGTAATGGTTACTTTAAATACATAAACCAAAAAGTAGTATATAACTAAATGTATAAACCTTTTGGTTTATATCTTTAATTTTTCATTTTTCAACCATTATTTTAAAATTTAATTTTTTTCTAAGTAGGTAATTACAAAAAAATTTGTTCCCACATGTGCGCTGTCACATTTTTTGCTGTTTCCATTTTGCTTCTTTAATAGACTTGTTAAGAAACGCGACGTCATCATATACGATGTCATTATAGCCATCGAACATTTTACAAAAATTTTTAGTTTGGCAAAGCTTGATGAATTATGTCATGCACGTTACTCTTACAAAATGTGTCAAGAACAGGATGCGTAGAGTGGAAAACTTTGAGGTGGGCAATTCGCAACCGTCCTTTTTTTGGCAATTTCACGTATTTCAGGGAGCGTATACGCAAGATTATTTGGATTATCTTTCATTCTCGTGTTTTGTGACAGAATTTGGATAAAACATAAGGCGACTAAAGAAAATTTTTACTTTTAATTTTATGACATTACCAACTGCCACCAAAAAAACCCTAAATCAACGAAAGTAAACATTTCTGTTTGAAATCGACATAAAAAGGGCAAATTACAAAAAATAGCATAGAAACGTGTTTCATAAGACCTCGAAGCACTCTTTCTCTAAAAAACTCGTGGTTACGTCACTCGTTTTTTTAAACTTGAATTCGTGCTTCAACATTGGACTTATGAAACTTGTTTTGTAATATACTATTTTGTCATTCGGAGATTAAATATATTCATTCAGTCCCTGTTTCTACAGACTGGATTATCACTTTTAGTCTTTAGGGATTAAAAGTAACTTTCAATCCCTTGGGAGATAATGTGAAGCAAAACCTTGGCAACAAATCAACCTAAATATCTACTAGATTCCTAATAACGAACCGCGCGCCATTTCGGGATGAATTTTCGTATATATGATAATGAGAATTTTTAAAATCATTGTAAGTGTATGTAAACATTTATTAACAAGGAACATTTATGTAGAGTATGTATTTATTAACAGAATTGTAGAGTGTATCTAAGACGGTAGAAAATCATAAAATGCCAAAAGAAAAGGTAGATTTAATAGAAATTTGGAAAGTGAAGATTTATTTGAAAAACTTCAGTTAGTGATGTAAAGTGCTTAAAATGCTGTGCACCGTTTTCACTTGCACGTGTTGGAAAGGCGGATATTGTACAACACATATCAAAACTTAAGCATAAAAAGGTAGATATTGTTGGTTCTAGTAGCAACAAGGTGTCGTCTTTTTCTCATAAAGACAAATTTGGAAATGGAGGACAAAAGCTAGCTACGATTGAGTGTACTTGGTCACACCACAAAGGGGTCCACAATTAGTCATCTCGTTCTTTGGATTGCACTAATAAGCTAATAAAAATCTTGGAACGGTCAATTTTGTAACAATCTATATCGATTGTTCAAAACAGGGGAGAGTAAAAATTTACCCTATGCTCATAAGGTATTTTATGAAAGACAAGGGCATTCAAGTAAAACTTTTGAAAATTGAACATTTTTCAGGTGAAACTTCAGACATACCCGAATGTATTATTAAAACGGTTGACAAATACGAATTGACAAAAGAAGTAATGGCAATGTGCGCTGTCAACAACAAATTGTAATTTTAGAAAAGTAGCAAGACATGGCCAAAATAACGTCTTTCATAAAGTTCAACAGTTACTTAAAAGACCTTTAGTTGGGGTGAACTGTGCTACTCATATTCTTCATAGATGTATTCAAACATCAGCGAACTGCTTGCCTATTGAAGTCGAAGCTATTTTTTTGAAAATCTTTGACATTTATACTATTCGAGTTATAGTATAATAAAACTACATGCTTAGCCTTTGCCTTCTACAGAAAAGAATATTAAAAATGTTCAAACTGTTACAGAGTTGCCTACGTTCTCAAGAAGAATTTCCCACACATGGATTCTTAATAGTTTTAAAAACAATTTTTTTTCAAGTTTGACTATGGTTTCCACGCTCACAAGCGTCTACATTTCATAATTATGTGCTGTAAGTTGAATCTGAAATATATTCAATGGTAGAAGTTAACATGGTTCTATCAAGTTTACAGCAACAATTAATAGAAGAAAAAATGAAATGTTTTTGCTAAAGCAAGTTAACAATTTGCTAACAGCTTTGGTAAATGATGGAGAAGACCTAGACGTAACTCAATTTAAAACGGCAGTGACCATTTTTTGTACTACTTGTATAGCCTACTTGGATAAATGGACCCAATACTTGGAAGACTTGCAAGCGTTTTGTTGGGTATTGCTTAAAAGAGGACGTCTGTGGCCAGATGTTGAAAATTCACTAACTGATTTTCAAAAACAACACCCTGGTAATATTCATGTAGATGATTCGGAACTTTTTGATGAAATTGTGTGCATTAGAAAACATACAAGTGGTCAAAAAATAAAAGAGTGGAAAGAAGTTTGTTTTCTATTTACAAACAATGCGTTGAGCTTTTTAACCACTTCAAGGGGAAAGATATGCCACACAACATATTAAAAAATGTTGAAATGTGCATGTGTTTACCGGGATCCAACACCGCTACGGAGAGGATTTTTCTGATATGAATAAAATTTGGACCAGTAAGAACTTTAAAAGGACTTTTAAAGACAAAACATAGTTTTGACTAACTATGTACTTTTAAATATCGAACTAAACCAGAATAAAAAATTTTGTTGACGCTATTGCTTTATGACAGGGGACGCCTAAAAACTTATAAACAACCACTACATAATTTTGTATCTTATTTAAAAGAAAAGTCTCACTCTTCTTCCTCTAACTGAGGAGTACTTGGTACCCTTTAAACTCTTCGGGTGATACGTCCATGTCCCCTTTTCCATTTTGCATAAATGGTCTCTTTAACCAAATTATGGAATTCGTCACCCATATCCCCAATGTTATAACAACTAATTGATCGTCGCCAACTTATAACATTAAAAGGTGTCAATATGTAACAACAATAAATAACGCCAAGTTGCAATAACAAAACGTGGTGATTTAACTACTCAATTGTTATGATGTAATTTGAATATTCTAATAAAGTAATAATGAAATTAGGCAAAATTCTCCCTAAACACAAATCATATAACTAATTGAGATACTTACCTTTCATCACTAATTTGTGCCTTTGACTCTTATCGGTAGATTAAGGTAGGATGGGTTCTAATAAACTGATTTGCTCATATACCTAAAATGCTGCTTGATTCCAATCTGCTTAATTATATTCTTCACTAATTAATAAAAAATGCCATATAAAAAATTATAAAAATATAATTAAATGAAATCTCGAGCGCCATGTTGTCTTTAGTTATAGGAACAACAAAACCTAGTTAAAGAACAATAAAAGCTTTCTATTAATATCAAAAAAAATAACAACGTGCAATTAGGTTTATTTCCATAATGATGATTAGATAAAATTAGTCTTAAAACTATGCTTATAGTAAACAAAAAGAAACAATCATTATATAAATACCTCGTTCGCATGAATTGGAAACGGTCAAGTCAGTGATGTCATTATTGTATCAACCTGCGTAAATTATTGTAACCATTTAACCGCCACACCCAATAACTCAAAGTATTATTATAATTTCTTCTTAAAATATTTTATTTTGAAATTTTGTATGCAAAAATTGCCAACATACAATAGGACGTATGCACTAATTGAACTTACTTGCGTACTTAAAATGTAATTAAGGTACCATTATAAAAAAAAAAATGAAAAAAACGAAGTAAACTGAAGTGACTTAAGTAAAAATCATAAAAGTGCCATATAAAAATGCATTATAAAAGTGTGCAAAAAGTGCCATCTAAAAAAAGCAAATGTTTTAATTTTAAATATGAAGAATTAAAAAGGTAACTTACCACCAAAACTGATGGCACTATTACAAAAAATTTAGGGATAACCCAAAACAATGCTTCCCGCATAACATTCTGCAGAAAGTGAATTAAATAAAGGCTTTCAGAATAGCTCCTGTAATTGTTTCCCCCAAAGTTGTCACGCGTTGCGCGGATACAATGATCAGAATCCAATTTTTTTTAAGAAAGGGAACTATAACTCTTTATGAAATATTACACTTAAAAAGATATGTTCTAGGAAATGCAAATTAAATTGCCTTTCTCAATTCTACATTTTAATAATTAAAAACTTTTTTAATTTTACGCCAAATAAATGAACGATCTTAAATAATTGTATTATTTAAAACAACACAAAAAAAAGGGTTGTTACACACCCCCTCCTAAAATTTGGACACTAAGCTAATAAATGAAATTATTAAAATTCAAAAAAAATACAAAATGTTAAGCTAATTAAAATATAAGCAATATGTAAAAAAAATAAAAAGGAAATGTACGAATAAGTACAGAAAATGTGGTGATGTCGGTCAGGAAAGACCCCTCGCAACACCATAAAAGCTAATGACGCGCTACCACCCGAACAAGCCACTAGTCGAGAATCAAGGACCCGAAACCTTAAATAAAGTAAAAACTTTAACTGATGGGGTTAGTGAAGCAAACCACCATCAGAAGAGCAAAATGAGTAACCGGTAAAAAATTTGAATCTAAGGTAAAAACGAACGGAAACCTACCATGACCTGAAGGGACAGTGGGTGGGGAACCCGGGAACAGTTATCGTGCAACTATATAAAAAATCAAGGCTAAACACCACTCCACTTGAGAGTATAAATAAAAATCCGTCCGGACGAACAATAAATAATCGCGAGACTTGAGGCCGAGAGAGAGCGGTTCCATTACCCTACCCCGGTGGTCTCAAACCAAGCCTCCTAGGTACATCACACAACTACCACTGTCACGTTCGATAAGTGAGTCAAAATCGGTAAATCCAAGATACGACTATTTTCATGGCAAATTAGCTCAGGATGCTTCGTCGTGGAAAACAAGAGAGGCCACTCTACCCTTCACGAGATTCAGGTTTCATGTTGTTCCACAGTCGTCGTCCAAGACCAAACATTCCCTAACTAACACGCGCGTTTTATAAATAAATCGAAGTCTAGGTGAGGTAGCAAAGAGAAAGATGAGCACTCTTACGTACACAACAACCCCCCCTAAAACTACCAAAGCATCATAATCAGGAAATGAACTAATCGAGGTTGACACGAGGCGAACCGAAGTCCTCTAGCACCGTCCAAGAATAGTAACACTACACAAATCAGGAAAAACAAAATAACTAAATCAATCAAAAAATAAAAATGTATACAAGCATTACTAGACTTCTTATCAATGATTAAGAGTTTACACGTCAAATTAACGATCAGAGGTAAACTCAAAATGGTTATCTTCAATTTTACTATTGTAACAATAGCAAATTGTAAATCCAATAAAGGAAGATAATCTGCCTGAGAACTAATGTCCCAAAAAATCGGCAAAATAATCGCACGATGTGATCTAAATATCAAACATCATGCTAAACAAATCAATCGCACGATGGGATCTAAATATCAACCATCATGCTAACAAATGTAGCAAAAATAAAATATGTGGTTTTCAAAGCCACAAAAATAATGTGCGAAATAAGCACAAAATAAAATTATTTTGAAAAATTATCAAAATAATTAAAAAATATAAATAAGAAAACCAGAATGTAAAAATACTAAAATAGAAAAATAATTAAAAAGAATACGAAAAAATAAGAACTAATGGGGTCTTAAATCTTTAACATGAAAAACACCTAATGGTTTATTATCAATAGGGGTGGCCAATCGGTACGTAGTTGGACCTACCACCTCAATAACGTTTGCTTCAATAAATTTAGGCTAACTTTTGACTATAATTTTTAGTCGCATCAGATAAAGTAAAATTCTTTTTCCAAACCAAATTGCCGACGTTTAATTTCAACGGACGACGTCGCAAATTGTAAGATTTTGAATTTTTTTCGTAAGCTGCATGTAAATTTTGTTTAACATGTTTAAAAATGGGTGAAAGTTCATTTAAATCTTGAACTAATTGTTCACGGTTAGTAATAAATAAATCATCCTCTTTGAAATCCTTTAGTCGACCATAAAAATCTCCAGAAATAGGAACTGTCCGACCAAACGCCAAAAAGGAAGGTGAAAATTTCGTAGACTCATGAACAGCGTTACGAATAGCATGCGCAATTTTGTGAATTTCAACATCCCAATCCTTGTGATCATCTTGAATATAAGACCTGATTGCAGTACCTACTACTTTATTAACTCTCTCAACAAAATTTACTTGGGGATGATAATTTGCATTAAACCAAACTTTGTAAGAACTCATTAAATTTTTAAATTGTGAACTTTTAAATTGAGGACCATTGTCCACCATACAAATTTGAGGAACACCTTAAACTAGAAATACATAATTCTCAATATATTTACAAATACTTTTAGCAGTAGCGCTGCGCATAGGGTGAACCAAAGTAAATTTAGTAAACCAATCACAAATAACTAATAAAACTGTGTTACCACTCTTCGATCTAGTAAAAGGGCCCACTAAATCAACAGAAATACATTGAAAAGGATAAGAAACATTTTTCTCTTTACCCATAAAACCATAATGATTAAATTGTGAAGACTTGCTTCGGTTACAAACATTGCAATTCCTAATATATTTGGAAATATTTGACTTCATTTTTGGCCCATAATAAAATTCTTTAATTTTTGAAAAAGTTTAAAAAACCCCAAAATGTGATGACGTAGGTTCATCATGAAATTTTCGTAAAATATCTTTCCTTAAAGATTTCGGATTTCCATTCCACTAAATTCCATTCGATGTTTAAATCATTAGAAATACATTTTTAGAGTTTATTATATTCAACTCTCCAATCAGGAAATAATTCAGGATTTTTAGAAACGTTGGCTAACATTTTCTTATACCAATCGTCTAAATGGACAACAGAAAATTCTAAAGAACTAACTTCCATAGGTGCTCTAGAAAGTGCATCAGGAACAACATTTAATTTACCTTTACGATGAATAACTTCAAAATCAAATTGTTGAAGTTTAACACTCCATCTGGCTAATCGACTGATGATCTGTAATAACTTTAAAATGGGTACCTTCAATATAAGGTCTAAACTTTTGAATACCAAAAATAACTGCAAGTAACTCACGTTCTGTAATTGAATAATTTTGCTCAGCTTTGTTTAAAGTACGAGAACCATAGGCAATAACAACTTCCTCCTCTCCAACTCCTTGTGTTAAAACACATCCAACACCACAATTAGATGCATCACATTGTAAATAAAACGTTTTAGAAAAATCAGGGCTCGCTAAAATAGGAGCATCAACTAATAAAGATTTAATTTTTAAGAATGAATCGTTGGCTTCTTTATTCCATAAAACTTTCTGAGATTTCTTCTTGCCTTTCAATAAATTATTAATCGGAGCTAGCATTGTGGAAAAATCATGAATGAAACGTCTATACCAAGAACACATTCCAATAAAATGTTTAACTTCTGTAAAAGTATGCGGTTGAGGAAATTGAGTAATAGCTTCCACCTTTGAAGGATCGGTGTGAAGACCATTCTTATCAATAACAAAACCTAAATATGATAATTGAGGTTTACAAAATTCACATTTATCTAAATTAATATTTAAATTGGCATCACTAAGCCTTTTAAAAACTTCTCCTAAAAAAGCAACATGTTCCTTAAAAGTACTTGAAAAAACAATAATATCGTCTAAATAAACAAAAACTGATTGAGATAAATCATGTCCTAAAATGGAATCCATAAATCGTTGTAGAGTGCTGGGTGCATGGGTCCCATGGGCATAACAGTATACTCAAATAATCCTCTACGTGGAACAGTAAAAGCAGTTTTTTCACAACTCTCAGCGTCTAAAGGAATTTGCCAAAAAGCTTTCTTTAAATCAATTGAAGTTAAATAACGAGCATCTCTAAATTTATCCAAAATATCGTTTAAAAATGGTAAAGGGTAAGCATCTTTTTTTGTAACAGAATTTAATTTCTTCGCATCAAAACAAACTCTAAAATCACCTGACTTCTTCTTAACTAAAACCATTGGAGAATTCTAAGGAGAAGAACTGGGTTTAATAATTCCTTGCTCTAACATATCATCAATTTCTTTGTTCGCATGCTCCAACATAGCAGGAGATAATGGAAAATAACGTTGTTTAATTGGTACTGCATCACCAGTACTAATTGAATGAAAAACTTTATTTGTCTTACCTAATTTATTAGTTGATAAGGTTTTAAAAAGGTCAATAACTTGATTTAATTCAAAAACTTGATCATTATTAAGATCAATACTCTTAATCATAGAAAAAGTTGTCTCCGCAGAGTTTGCAACAAAAGAATTTTTACCAAAATCAGCTTTAATTTCAAATAAACGACAAAAATCTACCCCCAAAGTAATTGTAGTAGTAATAAATTCAGAAACAATAACAGAAATAGTTTTAGTAATACCATTAATAGTCAAAGATAAATCAACACTCCCCAAAATGGATTGTGAAGAACCATCAGCAATAATCAATGATGAAAAAGGCGAATTCCTATTTAATTTTAAATCATATTTATTAATCAAATGCAAAGCAGGCTTACCTAAAATTGTTACGGTAGCTCCACTATCTAATAATGCAATAAAATTCTCAATGAAAATCCTTACATTAATAAAAGGTCTAACATCATCATTCTTCTCAACAAATTTAGAACAATTTTCCGGAGTTCCAAAAAATTCCTTAACAGTAATCAACCATTCGTTAAAAACATGCTTGTCAGCCTCTGAAAAATCATAAGAAATGTGTCGACTAACGGAACACTTTCCTTTTACCAGTTTTTTGAAAATTTACACCTCGGACAATTAGAAAAAGTAACATTGCACATTTAAAACAAAAGATTCTATCATCACCCTTATCACAGGTGTGATAGGTATGACCCAACTGTCTACATTTAAAGCATGTTGTTGAAGACTTAGCTGTATTAATTTTTGTAGTATTAAAAGTGGAATTTATATTTTTTGGTTTAATACCTGAAAAATGGACCTTAGGTTTAATATTTTGTTTCACTGCAGAAGAAGGCTTGTATTCAGATTGTCTTTGTGAATCTGAATAAGAATTAAATTTGAATTTAGAATTCTGAGCTTTTATTTGCTGTAATTTTTGACACAACTCGACCAGATGAAAAATATCTTTAACACTAACAAGGGCTAATTGAGTAGCAAACCAAGGTTGTAAATTTTTCCTAATAATCTTTAATTGTTCACCTTCGAAGGAGGAATGTCTAATTGAGAAAATAAATTAACCATTTCAGAAATAAGAAGGGTTGAAATTTCATCAAAAGCCTGTTTGCGATTTTTAATATCATCTAACAAAACTTCGTCATGTCCTTCCGGTAAAAAGTCACTCTTTAACTTAGTAATAAGATGATCCCAAGTCTGTATAAACGGTTTAATCGCCCTATACCAAACTAAACCTTTCCCTGCAAATAAATCAACACCAGATAAAAGCATCTCCGCCCTAGAAATATTTCGAGCAATCATTAGCTCCTCACATCTTTGAATAAAAGTAAAAACTTCTTTCTCACTACCATTAAATTTTAAATTTAATTTATAAACAGGAACAGAACTTTTTGAAATTTGTAAGTTATCAATTAATTTGAAAAAATCGTCAGCGGGAATATTAACTAAAGCATTAACACGGTCGTTTTGTGACATAGAAATATTAGAAGTATCTAAATTTGAAACATAATTATTTAATTCAATATTTTCATTTATGGATTCAATTAATTCTAACGATTCGTTACATAAAGTCAACAATTGATCATGTAAATATAAAAATTCACTATCAAAAGTGGTATAATTTAAGCGTTTAAAAATATGAATTAAACGTGTGTGAAGCCTAAGGAATTCTGATTTCGAGGGCTTATGTTTAAAAAGTTTAATCGAAGACTGAATATGATTAAGCTTTTCTTTCAATAGTTCCAGCTCTAGGTATGAAATAAATCTGGATTGATCTTTTCTGAATTTAATTTTCGTCTTAAAAGTTTACGCTTCTCATCCACTGTTAACCTTTCTGCTTCATTTACATTTCGAAAGTTTAATTCTACTAATAACTCATCACTATGTAAAACATCCACTAAATAATTTAAATTTGACATGGTAAAAAATATTGTATAACACAAACCATAAATTTCACTAAGTATAAACACAATAAAATATCAAGCGTATAACGTAATAATAAATTCTTACACTCCTTAAATCTCGATCAACTCCACAATCAAAATAAACAAAAGCGAAAACAACCAGCATATGAAATAACAGCAAATCAAGTCCCTTTTTCTGGCCCCAGTGTAATATTAACACACATGTAATAAAAATCTCAAATATAAAGTAATTAAAATAACAAAGTAATAAATTTCAAAATCCCTGCTCACCCGCGCCAACTATAACATTAATAGCGTCCGAATACTAACAATAATATTGTGATGATGTAATAAACAAAACGCAAATGTAATAAACTATTAGCAATTGATCAAATAAATTTAATTAAAAAATATTACTAAATAACAATCGCCACTGCCGTTGGCTCAATCGGTAGATTAAGAAAAGAGCGGGTTCTAATATACTGATTTGTTAACATACCTGAAATGCTGCATGCTTCCCATCTGCTTAATTATTTTCACTTCACTTAATTAATAAAAAATGCAATATAAAAAGTTACGAAAATATGATGAAATCTCGAGCGCCATGTTGTCTTTTGTTATAGGAACAACAAAACCTAGTTGAATAATAATAAACAATTTATCAAATTGAAAATAAAATAACAAGATATACTTAAGTTTATTCAATATCCAATTGAAATGATTAAAAAAAATCAGAAGTCTTATTACTATTCTTAAAGTATATAAAAAAATCATTACCTTTGAACGGTTCGGTACATTAACTGTATTACTGCTGGTAACACATGAAACAGAATGGTGAACTTGGTGAGGTCATTGTCTTGCTAATTTATCCTTAATATATTGTGTCCATAAATGTATTGCATTTCTTTAAAGTTTAAGTATGAAGAACTTGCGTTGTAAAATATAATCCAAGTAAAAATTTCCATTAAAATTAGAAAAATAATAGAATAATAAAATAGTGAAATATAAGTGCCATTAAAATAAGTATTATAAAATGCCATATCAAAGTATGCCTTATAAAAGTATAAAAGTGTGCAAAAAGTGCCATCTAAAAAAAGCAAATGCTTTAGTTTTAAATATAATGAATTAGAAAATAACTTACCATCAAAATCTGAAGTAAAGATACCAGCTCGGCGTTTGCTAACGAACAGGTCCCTGTAGTTTTCGACAAAAAATATTAAAATTAGTCACATGTATCTAAACGACTTGCTTTCCTTGTTGAACGTATTAATTCAGAACATTGACGTATTCTGATCTTCTGTATTTGTTTACATCGGAATCGATTGTAGCACCGGATTAACTGAAAACAGTCTATTTTGTAAATAGTTACGTATCGTCGTAACAGAAATCTAGGAATCATGTGTCTACAAAGCGTTACCCAGTGAAAAACAGTTTTGTAGACTATCCCTAATATTTGCGCCAAATGTTTCCAATCTTGTCTATTAATGGATGCTGAAACCATTCCTTGGTGGTCCCTGGCAGAATTGTTTAGATTTTTTTTTCGATAGGATCCATTTCAATAAAGGCAGAGCACATTTCCTGTAATTAAATGTTGGCGTGACAAGAAACATGTTACTGCATTACGACAAATAGGAATTCGAATTAGATAAATTCATAATCGATTCCATTATAATAACACGTGGTTCGTATAAATAAAGTTAATGTTATAAAGCAAAAGGTTACAGAAGCCCAAAAAGTAAATAAACAGCCACAGTCACCAGCTAAGCGGAGAAAACGTACAAAATTTAAGCCCACTGAAGTTGATGACTATGTGAAGGATGCTGTAAAGAGAAAAAATTATGAAAGGCATTTAAAACGTAAATACAAATATGCAAGACATGCCTAGTACTATACCTGTTTTTTTACCTCGTAATAGTGAATATTAATAATAATAATTTGAAAAAACTGTTGTTTACAAATGCAATGGAAACTAATAAATTACGAAGCGAAAGATAAATTATTATAACCACAAAACAAAATGCGATTATACGAAACGAAATACGAAGAATAATTTGAGTTTAAATAGCCAAGAAGACATCTGACAGCGTCATTCGCGTTGACTTTAGAATCGACATACGTTTTTAAGTCCTGCATTTAAAATATATAGCAGACGTATAAATTATAACCCGTCTTTCTTTAAGTGGGAACTTTGCACTAAGATAAAGGGAAACAGATACATTTCACAGTAATAATTATTTCTCCATTCTCAAGTCCGCCATGAGACACCTCTACCCGGCGCTACTATAACACCCTTGATGCCTTAATTACTATAATTTCAATTTTTTTGGATAACTGTATGTATGTAAGAATGACGTTTAAAACTTCATGTCAGATTGAGATTAATAGACAAATACATCTTAATGTAAAAAAATTCCAAAGCAGCCCGCTTCTATAAAAATATCGATAATACTGCTTCAGCATTTTCAATCATATTTATTTAAGTTTTCTACTTATTTTGCTTTACTCCTACAAAATTAATCTTTATTCAGGTATTGAAAAATTTTTAACTAACACTTAATTCTACCTTAGCAATTTTTTTGCCGCTAAATTACGGGTCATATCAAAAAATTGCATAGAGTATAATTAATCGATATGTTTGTGGTCTATATCTAGGTATTTTTGTATCTTTGAAATATGCAGTTGTTTTAGAAATATTTGATAAAAACCAAAAACTAAGTCAAATGAAAACAAGCGTGAATAAAAAATTTTACGTAGGTATTTACGTTCTGGAGTTATCGTGGATACTAACATACATCCACACAGACATACAGACTAACACACAGACACACATCGAAGCATGATGGTCGATCTTGGCGAAGCTTGGCCAAAAGGTGTAAAATGAGCTAATAAGTCGATTTAACGATAGTGAAAAACAAGTCGATTTCATAACATTCTGTACCTATATATGTATATGTAGGTTAGAAGGTAAAAAGAACATCATTGTATATACTTGTATAATAACATTGGTAATTATAATTTTTCAAACTGTCCTAAACACCCATTTTTTAGGTATAACGGAGATTTTTTTTATCGCGGCTACTCGGGTTTCTCATAAAACACAAAATTAAAATATCATGTTTCATTAAAATGCCTCATAAATAATCGATTTTAAACAAAACATTTGAATTTCCTGTACTAATAATACAAACCCGTTAAAAATTTTGCCTTTATGTGATGGCGGATGGGCTAATCGCTGTTGCCGCCACTGATCGTACTAGAGTCACTCTAATCTACTACGACTGCTACGGACGATCCGTCTTTTAACAGAGACCTGTGAGTAGAGGCACTATTTGTCATTCTCACGTGTTGTTTATAACCTCTTTTTTTCTGTGATATTTTAGGTTAACAGTTTTTACCATAAATTTATTTTTGAACAATTATTTGCTATTAATTTTTATTTAAAATGCCCAAAGTACGGATTGAAAAAAAATCAAGAATTCACAATGAAATATCTAAACAAGGTAGATTTAATTTTAGTTTCTTACTTATTACATTAAGTTCCACAAATTTTAGGTATCAATTTCAATAAGGATTTTGGACAACATATTCTTAAAAATCCCATGATTATTGTTTCAATGATTGAGAAATCCGGATTGTTACCTACAGACATTGCACTTGAAATTGGTCCGGTACTGGTAATATGACAGTTAAGCTACTCGAGAAAGTTAAGCATGTGATTGCATGTGAAATAGATCCTAGGTATTATTGTTTTATTTTATAAACAGTTACTTGTGATTTATAATTTTAGATTAGTAGCCGAATTGCAAAAACGAGTACAAGGCACAATGTTTCAAAATAAATTACAAATCATGATTGGGGACGTTTTAAAAACGGAATTACCTTTTTTTAATGTATGTGTTGCAAACATACCGTACCAAATATCATCACCTTTAGTATTTAAATTACTTCTTCATCGTCCTTTTTTTCGTTGTGCTGTGATAATGTTTCAAAAAGAATTTGCTCAGCGGTTAGTTGCAAAACCAGGTGATAAATTATACTGTAGGTTGTCGATTAATACACAACTTCTAGCTAAAGTTGATTTATTGATGAAGGTAAGTAGAAGAAGCAAAGTTGTTTTGATTGATAGAATATTTTGTTTGTTTTAGGTAGGCAAAAATAATTTTAGACCGCCTCCAAAAGTAGAATCGTCAGTTGTTAGAATTGAACCAAAAAATCCTCCACCACCTATAGCATTTAAAGAATGGGATGGATTGACACGTATAGCATTTACACGAAAAAATAAAACGTTAAGCAGTGCTTTTAAGCAAACTTCAGTGCTAGCAATATTAGACAAGAATTACAAATTGCACTGCAGTTTAAATAACATAGTAAGTTGATGTTTGAAAGTAAGTAATACAGCTAAGTGCCTAAAAAAAATTTATAGAAACTTAATAGTATATTAAGAAAATAGTTTCATAAATGTATTTCTATCACACAAGTTCAAGTTTGGAAAATGAGCCATGCAGCAGCGAGTTTTCTAATGGGCGAGTGTGATAAACTGTGTTATGGAACAAGATTTTTATACTATTTTTGTATTCTGCATATTTATGTTGAAAATTTTGAGAAAAGTAATTCCATGTGCATGTATGTAAAGTTTCATAATTTTGAATAAGCGTTGGCAACAATCGTGTTTGTCTGTTTGAGTTAGATTCAAATATACGAGCCCAGTCGCAGATGTATTGGATCACTTACGGATATTGTTTTATAACCACTAAAAATAAATGTAATATTACTTGCAGATTAATAGGTATTTTTTTATTATAAACTAATTTACACTTATGTAGAAACTATAGCATATTTGTTGGTAGCAGAATTAATAAAGTCTATACCATCGTGTAAAAAGCTTAAATACAATTTCTTTTGGCGCGTAAACATTGAATCACTTTTGTCTGTATTTATCAGAGTTACTTAGTGAAACAAAAAATTGCTTAGTTGCTATGGAAAGGATAGATATGTTAATCCAAATTTTTTGTGTACAGTTCCTTTGCAATTATGCACTGGGGAAAGCCTTTGTTGGCAGATTTAAGAAAACAATTATTTAATGTTACAAAAGTGGTAATTCTGGCGGAACATTGCCAAAATTTTGAATTTACCGGTAGTAACAGTCAGAAATATTATGAAGAAGTACAAAACTATTACTGGAATTAGTATTGGAGTTAAAACTGGTTGGATTTCTAAAATTACTGATTAGGATAAACACATCTTACAATCATTAATTAACCCTAGGATGTATATCATGAGTCAGAAAGGCTCATGACAATCTTAAAGTTGTTATATAATTTAAACGCCACATTCTAATTATTTGTCAAGTCACAGGTGCCTCTGGCCAACCTTCAACTGCACGATCTTCATGAGTCTGCTCGACTCACATGTTTTTGGACAGATTAGCAAGAATTTTATTAGTCACAGTTGCTTACTGAGTGATAAACGTTATATAGCATTAAGTTTGACCATCTAGTATTGCATTGCTGTATAAAGTACGAATTCAGTGTTCATTTTTATAGTTTTTCCGTAAGTATTTCTTACATTTATTTTCCTAATACGTAAATTGAATGTTTACAATAAATTATATCTTACTTTATTTGCAGATTTTCAAAGTGAATGTAACGGCATCGTGTAGTACAACCAAAGAGTAATAGAATGTAAAGAGGTGCGGCGTAATGCTTTAAAGGGTATACAATTTGATTTCAAGTATAGTGCATATCCTAAATTTTTGTGTGAATATTTGAACACAAAGCTTTAAAGTGTAGGTCACAAATTTACTTGTAAACATGTCATTTAAAATGTTAATCTTGTGTTGCAGACATTCCTACCTACTTGTAATCTTTTACCAAAGAACAAATTTTATTACTGCTTTACTTTAAATATTTGTATAGCACTGCAACCATGAAAATTTGTCTAAAGGGTGAGATTTGAGATTAGTAAAAAAGTAGACAATTTATTCAGAAATACGTTTAATACTAAACATAATTTAGAATTGTGTAAACTTGCAATGCTGAGAAGAACAAAAGTGCAGCTTAAATTTGAAAAGAACACTAAAATTTAAATAAACAATTTTTATTGAAATTTTAGAATTTGTTTTACAAATATAAGTTCAATTATAATTAATGCTATGAATTAATAAAATATTATTTTTTTAAATTTTGTTCTTCGAAAATTAAAATTACAATAACATAATGAAATAAATTTTATTAATTTCAAATGTTTAACAGTAACTGTTTTCTGAAAGGATTATGACAATTTTCATTTCCTCTTTAACAGTTTAGCATTTGTGTTCCATGCTGATCATTTTCTCGTTAGCTAACCTAGTCTTGAATGGTGTATACATTTAAACATTATTTAGGTGTTGTAGTTTGTGTACTCGTGTTTTCATTGTCCTAAATCGGTATATCCATTTAAGACTTGTATTTACATTTAATTAAATGTTCGAAATATAATTTATGTTGGTAACACTCTTTTCATGTAACCAAGCGTAATAACCTACTTATTTTTGAAACTAGTATCAACAAACGTTTTTAAAACCTTGCAGGATGGTTATTTTGAAATGAAAGTTCAAAGTTCTCCAGCAATATTGTTACTATTTTATCACTACACTAGATGGCCTTTGTGAAATGATTGCACTGAATTTGGACATAGAAGTTCACTTGGAAAATTACGTCGCTGCACATACTAGCACAATTCTCACATGTGAAACGCTTCAATGTTTTATAAACCACATAGCCAGCAAAGTACACAACAGCACAAGTTTCTAAGTTTGCATTTGTGTAGTTTTCAATTACTACTGTTTCAGCGTCAGATTCATTTTCATCATTATCCGTATTACAGTCCTCAGTTACGTCTTTATTAACGAAATCTTGGTCGGAATTTTCCCTAAACATCCATCTACATCCACTAAGTTCACCACACTATCCTCATCAATTTCGCAATTAGAATTTTCAGTGGGATGTTGTAATTTGACAAGCATATTGAACTGTAGGGCTTGACGAAATGCTTTAGCCGTAGGGTTGGAAGAATGACCTCCTCTGTAACGCAGCACTGCAAACAGATTTTCCAGTGGATCCTGATTCAAACGACTGGTCAATAAAAATTGATACCCTTCTTGTTTCAAGTCGTCCCACAGTTGTAGAATGGAAATAATCGTTAAGATTAGCCCCTTAAAACAGTAAATACCTTCCTTTATTCTGCTATTAGCGGTATGGGCTTGCCAGGACTTAATCCAGGATATAGAATTTTTAAGATAATTTTCAGTGTGAGATACCTTCACAGAGAGCGCCCAAGCATAAGGGTTGCGATCATTAACAATCCTACTATCAAACAATCGAATATGTAGTTCATTTTTTCTAAAAATCCCCCGTGTTAAGTGCAGTCTCGCTTTGTAATTGACCTGTCCCAACAACAGTCTTTATAGTTGCACTCATAGTGTTAGAAAATATTTGCGTTGCAAATTTTACCCTCATTTTTTGAAAAGTGTTGGGATGTATATGGGCGTCGGTAATTTTTACAGCAGCTCGAGCTGTATTTGCTTTTTTATCAATGTCATAGACCTTTTCGACATCGGTCCAAGAAACCTTTTTCCCATCTACATAAAATTATTTGGTTAAAAGATTATTTCGTACACTTTTAATTAAATGAGGAACATCGTATGTACAAAAAATTTTATAATTGTTAATAAAAAAATACGGTTGCTCCTCTGTAATACCCAAACCTAAAAATGCCGTTCTGTTTGTGGCTGCTTGATCTCCAGTAATTACGCGTACATTAAGCCCTATCCTTTGGAGAGCTGTAATATTTTCAGTAATCAGTGCAGATAACGACTGATGTTTAGTTGAACCAGCAGACAGATAGAAACTGACAGGAATTTTCCACTTTTGAAGAAGTCCTCTTACCATGAATACCAGTGCGTGAGTGGCAATCTTGCTACTTCGTTCGAGACGTCCCAAATCTTCGAAGCCCTCTATAATGTCTTGGTTGGCGTTGTATTCAGACCTTTCTTTAATTGAATTTCATCGAATAACAAGACGCATTGCCTTTGATCATTGGTCATAGTTTTCACCTTAACGGCCAGCTTTGTAAAAAGCTCAGTGTTGGTCCCTGTGTTTAATTGGTCTAACCGCAACCAAGAAACTATCGTAGATTTTGATGGAAGTGTAAATTGTAATTTCTGCTCATAAAGAGATATAATGCTGGCGATTTGTGGTACATATTCAAACCAAGTTCCTTTTCTTCATATGTCCAAGGTTATTTTTTTTATGGAAAAGTTGCATAATAACAAAAACTCGAACACTTTTTGATTTTAGGTTAAGCACACTTAGAGGACTTTCTTTTGTCGTAAATCTTTTTTGCAGACGATGAATACTTGAATTTTTTGCAACTACCTTTTTACGTAATTTTGCAATTTTGTGATGTAATACAGTTGAATTTAATCGTTTTCTACGTTTGGTGGGTGATGGCATTTCGATCCAAGCCTGCGGATAACATCATTTGTAAAACAGTCAACAAATAATATATAAAAATTGTGCCTATTGTACATGTTTCAGAAAAGTTGCCATGAAATGTTTCTCTTTCATGTCAACGTGGAAGTTAAAATATTGAATTTTGTATTTTTATTTTACATTTAGTTTATTTCATTACTAAAAGGTTTTTAACATCTTGGCCATGTAAAATTTATACAATTGTCTTATTGACAAGTTGGACTTAACGATGACTTGAACGAAATATAAACGACACTTTTGACTTTTCGTTTATTTAGTAGAAGTTAAATAATTTCAATTGTGGTAAATCTAATACAATCGAGCAAAAACAGTATGAGCATCACGAACATTTAATTGTACCGGCCTCCGGCCAAATCAGAGGCTTCGCTATAGCCGTCGTCACTTACTTGATACTCAATATACCAAATTTATGTTTAATTAACTTACCTTCACTAAAGAAGAATCTTGTGAAATGTTAGTTTCTGCAACCAAAGAAACATTGCCATCAAGTACACTTGGAGATGATTGAGTAACTATTTTCTCTGAATAAAACGGCGATTTACCATAAACTTTTGGAGCATTTTCTCGTTTTAACGTTAATTTTGTAGGTGATATGGGCAAGTTTTGTTCTGGAATGACGATTTCGCTTATTTCGCCGATTTTGTAATTTAACGGGACAGCACTATGAATAAGTCTATTTTTTACAGGATTCATAAATTGATCGTCGCTAAAATGCATGGCACACACTTTTTTTTCACGTAATTGGTTCTCAGATACAGAAAAAAGATTAGAATTTCCACAATTCGCTAACCATATATTCCGCCTAAACTTTTCTGTTGGAAAACGAAAGAAACTTAAGTCGTTGTGGGTTTTGCGAGTTCGCTCGCAGTTAATGTATACGCACGAGTTAGAAGCTATACTTCAGTCTAACGCTCTCTCAACTGAGCTATTTCGGCTACATACACGTATTTCACAAGAATCAATTAAAAGTACACAATTTATTTTACTACGGAATGGAAATGAATATTTTCGTAAAAGACGGAAAGATAGCAAAAATGCAGCAAGTCATAACTGAAGAACAATTGAACTTGTTTTATGACCTTGCCGCAATACCTGTATGACATCCTGTTCTTTTGTTTTGCGTAGCAGGTATAGAAAGAAGGGTGAGCTTTGCTTGAGATAAAGTGGCCAAGTAGAATTAAACAAAAACATTTTATAGTGATTTTTAAAATATTACAATGAAAACATTTTCTTATGAATATTTATAACCTACTTACTTGCAGCGTTGATTGAGGAATCCTTTTTTTAGTCAATGCTTGCAGTTTTAATATTTTTGAAACGTTATTTGAATATCTATTTCTTTGCTGATTGGGAAGTAGCTAATATGCCACCCGTTTGTTAAAATTCCTAATATATAATCAAAGAGTATACTCTTTGATAAAGCCTGTCCGGTAGAACTGAACGGGTATCGGATTAACAAGGAGGATTGTCAATATATGGTTCTATTGTGCTTGAAACCGCCTTAATGCTTTGCTGTCTCGTACTTATTGTACGTGACAAAGAAAGATGGATATATTATGAATAATGCCTCTATTTCTGCCGAACAAAAGCGTTTGCAACTTTCACACATAATGACAAGGCAATAAGAATCAGATGCAGGTAGAATAGAAATTCAATAGGTATAATAAAATGCCAGTGGTTCTCAACACTGCTTTAACATTACATTTAAAATTTATGGAAGAATGCAAGTTTTTATAATAAACATTTATAAAAGCCATTCATAATAATGAATATTCGATTAAGTATAGGTATTTCAATTTACATTTAGAAAGTTCATTGTATACCTAAGTATGGTAATGACGTTTTAGTGTACTCCAATTACAAAAGAATCCAAATAAATATGCAATACTGTAACAATAAGTAATTAATAATGATTATTATACCATTTAGTAGGTACATATAGGTTATAAATAAAACAACTGCAATATCTATATTATCATTATTCTTTGAGTAAGCGTTTATATAAACTAACCATTAATATAATGCCGAAAAAGTTGAGTAAAGCAAATTCGCTAATTAGTTTCCTAAATACAGTCGATTATTTTGAAAAGAAAGAAATAATGGTGGTCCACTATTATCACATTTTCGTTCAACATAAGAACAGCAAACGCGTTAAAACTTTTCAGTTAAAATCTTCAAATGTATTTGATCATACGATTAAAATAATTAAAGATACTTTTTTTATAGAGATTGTGGATGAAGTAAGACCTCTTATTTTCGTTAAAGAAGAGTGATGACGATGATCTTCCAAGATTTGGATGACTCAGGAAGTGATGAATCTGAAGAATGACAATTAATAATTTTTACATTTCAATTACTAAAAGTATATCTTTGTAATTTAATTAATATTTACTAACGTATAAAAAATGGTATTTGTTATTGTTGTTATAAGTATAAGTGAAAGGTGTCAATTGAAATTATTATAGGTAATTAGTAATCGATTAATTATTTTATTACAAAAGTTGCATTTCTTCACAAATTATATAATGTTAAAGCAGTGTTGAGAACCACTGGCATTTTATTATACCTATTGAATTTCTATTCTACCTGCATCTGATTCTTATTGCCTTGTCATATGTTGAAAGTTGCAAACGCTTTTGTTCGGCAGAAATAGAGGCATTATTCATAATATATCCATCTTTCTTTGCGATAAGTACGAGACAGCAAAGCATTAAGGCGGTTTCAAGCACAATAGAACCATATATTGACAATCCTCCTTGTTAATCCGATACCCGTTCAGTTCTACCGGACAGGCTATATAATAATTATTGAATGATTTTCCTTTCGACAGCAAACACTTAATTAATTTTAAGTCGGTACCCCAATAATGGTAAATTTGACATGTTAGCTATTATTTTTTTTATTAATTCTCCATACTTCAAACACAAATAATGAATAATTAAATTGATCCATTTTTGATCCTCAAAGTTGAGTTATTTGATAACATTTAATAAAAATTAAAATAACCAAAATCTGCTCCACCAAATTTATTTAAATAACTACAATTGTTTCGGCCTTATGCTTATATTAAACAACAAGCTAATTAAAAAGGCCATCATCAAGTAAAATCTAAAAGAAACAAAGATAATGATAAGTGAACTCGTCATCAATTTATTTATTTATTTAAGATAAAGGCATAGGTCCGAAACAATTATAGTTATTTAAACAAATTTGTTGGAGCAGACTTTGGGTATTTTTATTTTTATTAAATGTTGAGAAATAATTTTTAACATTACTATGCTTATACTTTCTTAATTACGAACTTTTTTCCAACTAAACTATAGGAATATTTTTTATAGATGTAATTATAAAGTTATACATCCACATACCTTGTATTTTCCTATATTGCGACAATCTGACAACAATGTGTTTCTGCACTACGCCAAAAATGGTAAAGGTACCTGTAATTTCGTCACTCACCTGTACAAATACAATCTGTTTAGTTCGAGTCACGATTGGCAGAGGGTTAACGGCTAGAGCCCTCACGCGGACGTGACTGTATTTCTGATACATAATTTCCCGTAAACCTACATCTCTTTACATTCTATTACTCTTTGGTACAACTAAAGAAGTCGTTCATGTGATCTGAATTTTGATTTTGATTGTCAGCCAGTCTTTAGAATCTGATGTAGAATATTTGCCATCAGAAAATGCGAAAGACGATTCTCACGAATCAGATGTTTTATCAGACACCAAATCTATTGATGCCATTATAACGGATGCTAGTGAAACCTGTCTTGGCCGAAAAGAGATTCAAGTGGACTTCTCGTCTTCCTTCTCAACAAAAAGCTAAGCCAGCAAATATTCGATTTACACCGGGTGTATGCAATAAAAATACTCAAATATTCTAAAAACTCTGCCTGGGATGAATTTATAACTCCTGAAATAGTAAATGAAGTCTTATTTTGTACAAATCGTGAAGGTAAACAAGAATATGTAAGGAAAGGGAAGAAATGGACAAATATTGCTCTGGTCGAGATGAACGCTTTCTTTGATCCACTAATATTGGCAGAGAAAAATTGGGATGTTCCAATTAAAGTATTATTCCTTGACAATTGTTCTTATCCAATGTTTAGAGCAACGATGTCTGTCAATCGTTTTGAGATTATCAGAAGGTTTTTGCGTTTTGATGACAAACGAACAAGGGCTGTTAGTGCTGAGACTGATAAATTCACCCCTCTACGCCATATTTGGGAATTATTTCTTGTTCAATGTCGAACTGTTATGATTCCAAAAGAATTCGTAAGATGAACAATTATTAGCATTCAGAGGACGCTGTAGTTTTATTCACTATATGCCAAGTAAACCTGCAAAATATGTAGTGATGGACTCGGGCCGGGCTTAGAGGCAAGCCCGGCCCGGCCACATATAGGTTAGTAACATATGGTATCGCCCGCACGGCAGTTACTCGTATCTCTTCTTGTAACACGCGAAAGCGTCAGCTTGAACGTTGCTGTCAAGGATTACTTACCACTTACCTACCTTTTTGTCCTAAATTGTAAAGCATTAGAATATAAAAATTAGCATTAAATCACTTTAATTATGGTATTAAATAATATTAAAATTTAAATATATCAATACCTATTTAAATGAAACAAAAATTATAAAGATATGTATAATAATCTGTTACAAAACAAGAACTGGCCTAAATTAACACTAAACGCATAATTTCATAATTAAGTGGTCTTTTTAATCAAGTTTATTGACAATATTGTGATATTTTAAAATTTCTTTCAGTTAAATGTTATTATTTGTTCTGTGGCTGTTGCTACCTCATTATTGTTTGTTTTAATAAACGTCAACGTTCTTTTTTCAAGGAAATCTGCCCGTGTCTCAATCGGCCTACTGACCCGCCTGGTGTAGAGTACGCCGTGACTTATGCCATCGATCGAAGTATTGAAAACTGCTAATGGAGAATACATTTCTCACCAGGATGGAGCTGCATGCCATACAACTAAAAAAATGCAAAATTCCACCAGCCCAGATCTGTCTGCAATTGAGACACTTGGCGTATGAAAAAGAGCACAAAGCACCAATTTTAAAAAAAGTTACGAAACATTTGGGAAAACTTTAAATTTTGTAAAAATCTTACTTCTACAATGCCCTGTCCAATTGAAGCTGTTATTCAACAAAAAGGCAATTCATTTAACTCTTTGTTTTATTTTAATTAAGGCTGTACTATGAATTTTTCACTTATTCTTACAAGGGGCATTAAATGATAAGACACCGTGAACATGCTATTATTACTTTTAAAATTATAACAAAATATATTACAAATGTAAAGTGATCTGCTACATCTGCAACTGGGCTCGTAGGTTATTAAAACTATTATATAATATAAACGACATTAAATATATTAATAAAAACTAAAATAAGTTGTAGTCTGCTATAGTTAGAATAAAATAACACTATGTATAACCTCAATATTTTAATCTAAGTTAAGTCCACAAATATACAGAAAAGAATTTCTCAACGTTGATGAAGGTTGTATTTTTCACAAAATAATGTGAATGTCATAATCTTGGAGCATGTTAACACGTTATCTTGAAACACATAATAAAAAGAAAAAATTGCCCTTATCGGTTATGAGTATGGAATCATTGTGTGTGTGGTAACCATTAAATTACATTAATCAGGACGAATTCAATACAAAGACATGTCTAGGGTTAAAATTATTAGAATTATCAAATTCAATTCAAAAATTCTACACTGTTGAAAGGACAGTATTTATATATGTGAAACAAGTCCTTCAATTTATGACCACTGGTCATATCTGGTTGATTAGAATTAATATCAGCTGATAAAAGGGCAGATGGTTTCTGTAAATGTAATAAATCATTGAGATATTGAGTATTAGTCGTTGGGGTACAAAGCTTACCTCAAATATAAAGTAAAGTAACAAATGATCGTTTAAAACACAATTCTCTAATACTCATATTGATTTTCAAAATTCAATACTAGCATTAATAGTATATTAGATAACAAGGGATTGAAGTGACTCATTTAACCGTGCGAATAGAGTTTGTTGGTAGACGGCTTTAGCCCGAGACCAACAACTATTCAAGGGATTAAGGAACTTCAATCCGTGGTATCTACACTATTTTTTGCACTTCGTGGAGTAATAATAGAAATAATTATATTATTTTCTGAAAATTAAAATATTACATCTATGATAAATTTAAATTATTAGAAAAGTCACTTTGACAAAGAAGCTACACTTTTCAAGGCTAATGAAATTTATGAATCATTTTTAAAATCCCAGATGTTTCAATTCCATAAGATTAAATTATTTTTTAATCCCTAGAAATTAAAAGTAACACTTCAGTCCCCGAAATGGGGAAACCAAATAGTACTTTTAATCCACAAAGTACAAAAAATTTATTTATTTCATACTGTACTGTAATATTGGGTTTTACGGTAGAGTGTAGTCGATAGTAAAACACATTTTTACGGTAGGGTAGGATTTTTACGGAACTCAATTTATAGCTGGCTTTATAAGAAAAATGTATTTATTAACTATAACATATTTATCAGAAATAAACCAAGTTACAACCCCCAATTAGAACTAAGAATGTTTAGGAATCTGAAAATAAAATTAATTGTACAATTTTCTTTTCCATTAACTTGCAGTGGACAAATTTTTTCATGACATATTGTTGCGGCTAAGGCATTATTATTGACATTCGAAATTCGTGTTGCAGGCATTGCGTCGTGATGGTACAGTTTTTGAAGAGGGCTCTTTTTCTTGCCGTTTGTAACAAAACTTTCGCCGCCTTGAACAATCTTTCGGCCTGGTTAGTTTTTGTCTTAGGAATGGTAATAACTACTTGAGATTCAGTGATTTCTACGTCTCTTATAGGTATTTCATACAGTTCCTCACGGCGGCAGTTTCCAGCCATTCCAATCAGAGAAACCACCTAAAAATTGACATTATTTTAGGAACAAATTGTTCACAAATACAAAAAGTAACTTACTTTTATCAAAAGATACTCCTTATCAGGAGTATATTTGATGAATTCATAAACTTCTTCTCGGGTGAGAACTTGTGCTTGTTTACCCTGGTGACCAACTGAATGATGTTTTAAGAATGGTTTCAATCTTGCAAATGTTGAAATATCAATATTCTCAAAGACAAGCAGCATTGATTTTACCATCGAATATTAGCTTCACAAAGAAGAACGGCAGTATTTTTGGACTAGAAATGGAACAAATTGTACTAGAACTATGTATTTAAAACGGAAAAACTACTCACCAAATCATATAAATATGCCAGCATAGCTTCCTCATCAATTATTTTCACTTCATATTGCCGTCGCCATTCATTAAACATCTTGTATTCTTTATTGTAACGCTCCTCAGACTTAAGGGAGATTTCGTCAAAATTCTTCATCATTTCATCGCACATTTTTTTTTTGACTGATCGCAAATTGTAAACAAACAACCCTAGCGTCCCTGGCAACTCCGCTAACCACGATAATTATCCATTTTCGCTTGACGCAGGTTTGAAAAAATGCATTTTTGGTTCTTCTTAATTTTGAGTGAGTTTCAGTATGAAATAAAAGTACGTTACGCTATTCGTCCGGTACCCGGATATTACGTACTCATTACGCAAACAAATTCTGACTCGGCTTCGCCTCGTCCGAATTAATTAGATTTAGAATTTACATCAGCTCTACATACATGAAGACAAAATTTACATCGATTGGGGCTTGAACCTTGGTGGCGCAGTTGGTAGCGCGGTACTCTAGCAAAGTACAGGTCGTAGGTTCAAATCCTACTCGAGGTAAACTTTTTATTTATGTATTTAATAAAATTAATAATAATTTTTAATTAGATATTCGTCCGTAATATCCGTTGTACCGGACTTATAACCTAAATAACTATTCTGTTAGAGGTTGAAATAAGGGTGTGTTGTGGTTATTAATTCACCCCGATTATTATTTATATTTCTAATGTCAACTAGAAGATTTTGAGCCTTTTAGTCAGTCGAAAATTAAATGGGCCTATTACCTTAAAATTTTGATTTGCTTTAATTTAAAACTAAAAACAATAACAAGGTATATATATATATATATATATATATATATATATATATATATATATATATATATATATATATATATATATATATCTTCAAATCAAGTTATAGAGTAGAAAATCCAAATACTAATGTTAGTAAATCTGGATTAACTTAAAAATTAATTATGAATTAATGCTTAGAAATGAAATATCTGCAGTACGTTTACATTTTGGTTGTCACTAAATCTGCCGAATACACGCTTTCAAATTTGGTTGTGCAATAATTCTTGAATTGGAAATATAACAGGGTTTTGATACTTGTTGATCCCAAATATGTAAATTCCTTTAGAAAGCAGACAAACTTGGTTGATTTAAACGGGTTAATGTACCATTTGTTTATAATTCTTCTACATAGCAACAAACTTTTACTGCGTCATCCTCGATCAATTGAAACTTATAGCGGAAAAGTTCCCGTAAAAATTAAAGTGTCTAAAAAAAGGTAAACATCTTTTTATATTAAAAAAAGAACGTTAGTTTGGTTAATAAACGCGTGTCCGAAAATGCCTCCTTAAGTAGATGCGGCGCTGTAAAAGTGGCCCCCAAAATCCTTTTTTTTATTATCTCTGAAATGGTTTAAGATTCCTAAATGAAATATATTCCACAAATACCTTTGATTATAGGTCATAAAAGATAGTGTTGACAAATTTTTAATATTTTGTACAGGAGCGTCGCTAAAGGGGGGTGCCACTTATTTTGATCCCAAGCTTTTTTTTAATGGGGATATTTTTAATTTTTGGGCAAAAATAATATGTTTTAAACAATTTGCCACAAAAAAGGTACTCTTGCTGAAAATCAAAAAATTACTGGTTTTGGAGTTATTTGAGGTTTTAACATGTTTTACCTAAAATAAGAAAATAAAAGAAATATTGAGTTAATTTGATTTACTTGAATTAAGTAGGCTTAGACAATTCAGTCGTCTGGTTTAAGGTTGTGACCTTTTAAAGCACACACAGTTATGCACAATTGCCTTTAATTACAAGTATTACAGTCCACTAAATAATAAAGGATAATATTATGAGACAGTAAGTAGTTAACATTAAGACAGAAAAATTATAACTGACTTCAAAACTCTAAAAAAAGGAAAAAAAGGACAAGGCCACGTATTTCATTCCTTCCCCAATACATTACGTATATATGCATGGTGGGGTTAAGAATGGGTGTGGTCAGTATATGATCGGAAGGAACGGGGTTAGGGTTCTGAGGGGGAAAATAATACCCCAGCATTCGCCTAAGTAGACGCACATGGTATGCATATACGCAGCGACCATGCCGCTACATGTGTATGAGAAAACCCCCTGAAAGAACCTCATACAAGGTAGACGGTAACGGGAATCGAGCCCATTACCTCCCGAATACTAAGCAGGTCGTGTCACCACTACGCTACCAGCTCGGTACTAAAACCCTAAAACTGACCCAATATTTAAGGAGTAAACGCGCCACCCTCACCATAGCGTGCGCAAACAGCCCATTGGTAGGTGGTACGCACCATTCCACCGCCCTTGATGCCTATGGCTTCAAAACTTAAAACAATCAATTAAATACCATTAACTCTTAACAACATTAACCTAAATACACTAAGTGATATTTGAATTCAATTGCACCACACCACTATCGTTTATTATCTCTTACACTTGTTCTTGAGAAGGTAACACGCATAATTTGCTGACACCTCGCTTAAAGACACCCTTAGCTGTTTGCACTGTTACCACTCTGACTAACCCGTCGTTTCCTACGTGGGTTTCTTTGATTCTTTCAAGGGCCGATTGCATTGGTGGTAAATTATCTTCCTTAATTAAAACAATCCATCCTGATTTAAGCACATCCTTTGCTGTTTTCCATTTTCTACCACCTTGCAGCTGTGATCAATATTCTCGTGCCCATTGGTGCCAAAAGTGCTGACGTAGCCGCTCAATAATTGCCAACGGGATAACCGATTTAATTTTATTTCTCTTAAATCTATCTCTATTAGTGCAGTAAGGGCTTCATTGATCAGGAAATGCCGTGGTGTAAGGGCAGTCAAGTCTTTGGGATCAGAGGACAGTGGGGTTAATGGGCGTGAGTTTAGGCAGGTTTCAATTTGTGTAAGAACAGTATACATCTCATATGTCTATAACGCATTATCTACTACCCGTTTTACGTGATTTTTTTACACATTTTATATTGGCCTCCGAAATTCCACCAGTTTGGGAAACACGGGGAATAAATGATCATTTAACCTTGTCGTTGCTAATTGGTACAATAAATTTCTTATGAAATTTAACGTCCGCTAGGAACTTTCCTAGCTCGGACAGTATTCTCTTAGCACCACCAAAGTATGTTCCAGTATCTGACAGTATATGCGCAACTCTACCTCTACGTGAATAAAATGTTCGAACACTGTTTAAAAACGATTCTGCCGTTAAATCGCTAATTAACTCGAGATGAACGGCATTTGTAGAGAGACAAATGAATAAAGCAATATACGCCTTGGTTTGGCGTTTGCTCCGTCGCCCTGCTTCTTTAATTATTATTAATATTAGCATCGGTACAATACCCATTTCACGTAGAGCAGCTAGTGTAGCCTGTATACCGCAATGTAAATTTTGTATGTGAAAGTGTCTTATTACTAACTTAGTGAAATAATGACTACTCGGTAAAATAGTGGGATATTTTTGATAATAAGTTAAACTATATGCATTAGCCAACCTTCCGCCAACCCGCATTACGTTATTATCTAAGTTAAATTAATGAAAAATGGGATATATGATAAAAGGTAATAAAACATTTACGATCTACGACACGTAGTAGTAAGAAGTCAGATACCATTCTTTATGATATATATATATATATATATATATATATATATATATATATATATATATATATATATATATATATATATATATATGACATAAAAATGCGACACCAAGATGGCGTTGGAATTTTGGACCTAACTTGGCAGAAATGTTTAACTAGTCAAATGTAGTAATTGATTAAAATTTCAAAGAAATTAAACAAAAGATACAGGCATTTTTTATTAATAAAATGTTGGACCATCCCTATTAGTTTCACATTCCCGCACCCTTCTTGGCATGGATTCCAACAGGTGCTTGATTTATTTCTTCCTAAGGTATTGCATCCCAGCAAATCTGTAATTCATGCCAGAGACCTTCTAGTGTCTGTAGAGGATTCGCTAATTGCCTGAGTCTTTTACCCATCATGCCACGGCAAGCTCCACTTCAGAATAGAGTTGACATGTGGTTTCAGCATGATGGCCTCATGTCGGTGTAAACATGAGAAAATATCTAAATAACAACTTTGCTAACCGGTGGATTGGAAGAGGAGGTCCAGTTATCTGGCCTCCGAGGTCACCACACCTAACGGCTCTTGACTATTATCTTTGGGAATACATAAAAAGTCTAGTGTATTAAGATGAACCACAAACCATAGATGAGCTAATTCAAAATGTCATGACTGCAGCTGCACGCATGTGAGGCGTCTTACATACTCTTCAGAGAGCTACATCTTTAATTATTAGAAGAGCAAGAATGTGTTGTGAGACAGTAGGGAGGCATTTTGAGTCTAAACTTTAAATAAAGTTGTATTATAAAAAATTCTTAATTAATACAACATTACATTACTTTATTCAACATGCTATTTACTTTATTCCACACACTCTGCTAATTTTAATATTGACCATAACACATGTTGAGTTTTGAACAAAAGTGTATAAGGCACTTGCGACTTAAAAATGCCGAAGCATGCAATTTTTCTGACGTGCAAAAAATTACTAGTTTTTAGAAATACACGTCAGCGGTGATTAAGGAATTATTTGTGGTGTAATATCGTAAACTTTTGAAATTTTAGATATAGGATGGTCCGCGAATAATTTATTCTAAAAAGCATACGTAAAGGACGCTGGTTCTTTACACATATATATATATATATATATATATATATATATATAGTAATGTGCCCAGGCCAGTCTAGTGACTGCACAACTCGAATGCAAGAAGATTGTTAAAGCGCGAACTTATTTAAGCTAAATGATCGTCATAAAAAACCGAGTAGGACCACTTACTTTGTATAAAAGAGTTGTTACGGGATATGTGTTGCGGTATCTAAGGGAGGATAAAAATAAAGGTAACACAATAAAACACATATTTATAAGCAAGTGCAATGTAGTTCTGCTATCTTTATTGCGAATTGAGGAAAAGAACTACAAAGAAAAACCTCATCACATACTACAGAAATAACAACATAAATAAAGTATCAGTATTAAAATACCTAGATCATTACGTATTTCGACCCTACTATTATTGCAAGATTAAATTGCTATCGCCCTACTCTAACCTTCAACTTAATACAGGCCTGTATTTCATAAATGGTGATCACCAGGTTATACAGTTATGTAATATAAGTAAAATCATCACAACATGTTAAAGGTCTCCATTTACAATTAATTAACCAAAAGGTAACATATTTCATAACAGGCACACACACACACAGTATTCCAACAAGAACATGCTTTAGTATTGCACCGGTTATCTCTCATAGGTTAGCATTATACCAGTTTTGCCCGAGAGTCGTTTTACGCTTCTACATTTATAAGGGAACATCCATCTTAAAATATGCTACATTATAGGTGTGAAATGTCAAAATAAAATATATTAAACATGAAATCAAGAGACCTCTCTACATTAAATAACAAGATTGTGATGTAATATTAACTTTCAAATTATTGATATTAATTTATATTAGAGGAAATAATCACTCTTACCTTGGTATTGTAATATATGTAAATCATATATTCATTTCAATTACTATTTAGGTTCAATTTATAAAACAACCTTCTACAAAGTTATATTACTCTTATAATGAAATTATCCTTTTGTTGAGATTATAATATTATAAGCATTTACTGTAAGAAATTACAATCAGTGGAAATATAACATTACCTTTTTATTCTATTTTATAAGACGACAAAACATTCATTCTGTTTCGAAAAAATCTCAATCAACAACCCTCAATTATTTCCTTAACAACCTATCTCTAAGCACACCTTATTTCTACCATCAAAATATACAACAGCCGCCCACATTTACTAGATGGTTTCAATTCAACCCGCTTTCTAATTTATAAATTAGAGTATATATTACAATATTGCAAAAGACTGTGTACCTTTTTACATTTACCACAATTCTATTCACTATTTATAATTAACTTTCTAATATCTCTCTTTACCTCACTCCACCTACACTGTCTTCCTCGCCCCTTAACTGTCTTCTTCTTTTCCATATTTCTTTCATCCAGTCCCCTCCCCTTCCTTTTTTCCCCCAGTATCTCCTCTAGCGTCCTCTCATTTTCCTTTACCTCCCTGCATTCTTCCGTCATATGGTTGATCGTTTCCATCCCCTCCCCGCATAGCCTACATACTCTGTCTTCATCACTTCTCCAATGTTTGTTCCCTCTTTCTTCATTTTCACACCTAAATCTCGCTGTCATTTTCTTTCTTTCCTTCCTCCCTTCTCCTTTCAAGTATCCTGGTATCTCTACTCCCTTGATCTTCCTATATTTTGTATTGTATTGTATTTAGCTTCCTTCACCTTCATCCATGTTTCCTGTCTTTGGACATCCCTATCCGTTCTAATTATGTCCTCTCTCTCGGTCACCCTTCCCTTCTTAATCTCTGCACTTCTTCTTTCGCGTACCCATTTCTTTCATAATATTGTTTCCTGGTTTCTTGTCCGTATTTTATTCCACCTTCTTTTAATTCCTTCCAGCATTCTTGTAATATCTTACACTCTGATCTACTTATTTCCTCCTGGTACTTCATTACTCTTCCCGCCTCCACCCTTATTTTTTCTGCTTGTACCTCCTCGCTGATGATGTATCCCGGTATTTCTCTTTCCACTCCCAGTATCAATTTCCAGTATTTTTCTTGCAGTCCCTCTATCTCTGTACTCCTTCCACCTCCACACTTCCGCCCCGTACAACACCACACTTTTTATTAGTTTTTCAAATAATAATCTCCTTTTCATCAAGTCCATTCCGAACAGTCTTTCTCCTACAATCCTCACTTGCTATTCATTTATTCCCTTTTCTCACTCGTTCTTTTATATGCTCTCCATCTTTATTGTCTTGTCTCATCGTGTATCCCAAGTAGGTGAATTCCTTTACCTGCTGTATCTCGTCTTCCTTCCATTTCCACTCCTCCTTATTCCTTTTTCCTCCCCCTTTTGTTAATACCATTACCTTGGTTTTGTTCCCATTTACTTCCAAATATCTGTCCATAGTTTTTAACATCTCCTTCATTTCTGTTTCTTCCTTCAATATTAACACTCATCAGCGTATGCCAGCGACCACACTTTCCTGTTCCCCACCTCCATTCCTTGTTACTCCTTTAATGCCTCCTCTAGACCTCCCTTGTATATCGCGAACAGGCTTGGGCTCAGTGGACATCCTTACCTCAGTCCCTTCCTTGTTACGAATCCTTCACTTAATTCCCCATTCACCCTCACCCTATTCCTCCTTTCTTCCATCCTTTCTATTAATATTTCGTTCATCTTCTTTTTCCTCAAGTATTCCCACAGCTTTTGCCCGTTCCCTGTCAAATGCGGCTACGAGGTCCACAAATACCGCTACCATTTTACCCCCTCTCTTTTCTAGTTCTTTATTTGCCATGTGTTTCAAAGTGTATATGTTGTCTATCGTACTTCTTCCTCTCCTAAATCCTGGCTGTCCGTCTGATAGCAGTTTCTTTTCTTCTGCTTCTACCTTCAACCGATCTTCCAATACCGTCGCATATATTTTATATGCCGTGTTTAGTAAAGTGATTCCTCTGTAATTTGTCACTTCTTTTGGCCCCTTTTTTGTGCACCGGACATGTGTCCTCTCCATCTCTCAGGTAACCCTTCCCATCTCCATATTTTATGTACCATTTCAGTAATCCTTTTTTCTACCTTTTCTTCTCCATACATTCACTCCTCACCTTGTATCCCGTCTTCCCCTGTCGCTTTACCTTTTTTACCTGCTGTATTGCCTTTATTACTTCCTCTTCTTTAATCCTTGTCCTGATTCATGTGTTTTATATGTCTTCTTGTTTTGTGCTCCTCCTTCCTATATATCCTCTCTCTCCAGTACCTTCTTGAAATATCTCTCCCATTTGTTTAACTGTATTCCCACTTGCGTCCTTCTTCTCTTTACTTTCTTTACATATTTCCATACGTCCTCTTCACTTTTTATATTTCTTATCTGTTCTTCATTTTTCTTTTTGTTTTCTTCCTTTTTCCTCTCGCATGTTTTCTTGTATTTATGTACTGCTTCTTTATATTCCTCTTTCTCTACGTTCCCTTTCTTCCACTGCCTTATTGCTCTTCTTGCCTTCTTCTTGGCCTCCTTACATTCGCTGTCACTCCATTGCTTCCAACCCGTTTTCTCCTCTTTCCATCTTTTAAACTTTATTTTCTCCGTTACTTCCTCCATTCTCACTCTCATTTCTTCCACTCATTCTTGTACTCCTTTCCCTTCCCATACTGTCTTTCCCATTCTCTCTTTGTACCTCTTTGTACTCTCTTCTGTCCATACTTTCTTGGTCGAGAATTCCTCCAATTTTCTCGTCTCCTCTCTTTTTCCCCCTTCCATGATCATTTCCAGTGGCTGCTCCGATCCGATCCTCTCCCCTACCCTAAATATTTTCACCTTTTCCTCCGCCTCTGCATTCGTTATGATGTAGTCAATTATTGATTCTCCCCTTATTCCTATGTATGTATACTCTCTCCTTTCACTTTCTTCTCTATTCCCATTCACTACTTCCCACTCCCTTTCATTACACACTTCTAACAGCTCTTTTTTTCCATATTTAACATTTTGTCTTTTGCCTCTCTGTTTGCCGTCCCTCTCCACTGTTGTATTCCCCCTTCTTCACCTATTCTCGCGTTAAAGTTCCCTCCTATTATTATCATCATACCTTCTTCTCTCTCTCCTATCAACACCTCTAAATTTCCCCCTGTCTCTTTCATCTTTCTACTGTATACCGTCATTTTTATATTTTCTTTTCCCCACTGTATGTTCCTTTCTACTTTCCCTCTTCTTTGTCGTGTTGTCTCTTCATCTTCTGTTTCCAATCATTTATTCCCACTATTATCTCTCCCTTAGCTCTTCCTTTTCTGTTGTTCCTTTTCGCGTACTGTACCACCCATGAGAAATCACTTGGCCTTTCCTACCACTCCCGATCTTTTTCTTCTATCCATGTCTTGCATTCCCACTACGTCCTGCTCCTTGACAAACTCCCAAAAATCTTGATCTTTATTCTTTTATCCCGCGATGTTCCAGAACATTATCTTTAGTTAATTCCTCCCTACCTGTCTTCTTTCCCTTCTTTCTCTTTGTTTGCTTTGCTTTTCTTTTCCATTTCCTTTACTCATTTTTCCGTTGCCCAGGCGGTTCGTCATACTCTTTTCCCCTTTCTCCATCCCTCTTCTTTTAGTTGTTTGACCTTTTGTACGTCCCTTCTCTCCCCCCTCTCTGCTTACCTCCTTCGTTCTCTCGTCCCATACATATCTTACCCCGTCTATCTCCATTTTTTTGTATCATACCCTTACTTTTTTTCCCTCCGCTCTGTCCGCAGTTTTTTTGTACTTCCCTTGTTAGGTCGTGATCTATGTTTTCTCTTCTACATCTTCTGCTTCTCCTTCCAGGTCTCCATTTCCGCCACCACCATCTCATTTTCTCTCTCCCTGTTTATCACCATCACTTTCCTAACTTCGCTCTTACATTTAACTTCTCTTCCATCATCGCTCTTAATTCTTTATGCGGTTCCTTGTTTCTCCACCTCTTTATTACAATGTTATTCTTTCTTTTTCTTCTCTGCTCTTCTGTTTTTTTTTTCTAATTTTTCTATTCTTTCTAACAATTATTGGTTTCTCCCTTCCATTCGTTTTTTCTTTCTTCCATTTGTTCGTTCATTTCTTTGATGTCTTTCCTTATTCCCTTCATATTTTCTTCCACACTCTTTGACTTTCCGCCTCCTCTTCCCTCTCCCTTTTATTCATACTCTCCTTCTCTTGCCTTTTTGTCCCTTTTCTTGCTCAATACACGAATTCAGTTTAATGATATTTTCAATAAAAATAATATTTCAAATTATAGTATATGAATCTTCACCAGTTGTGGTACATCACAATATACATCTATAATTCAGTAAAGCATCTTCATTTAGTTTGATAATTCCACGCGAGGTATTAGTATTTATTTTATTTTCGCTCGAAGTTTAATTTCTTTTGGAATTATTTTAGTGAATACCACACGATATTTTACCTTCAGTCGATAATTTTTCTCTTTCTTTTTCACCATTCCTTTTTTTTAGATAATTCGACTCAAAGATTAAGTTGAGAAAAAATCACTCGAGCAGAGGACTCGTGGTTTTCTCAACTCAATCTCTTAGTCGACTTATCACAAAGATAAATAGAAAAATTATCACCCAGGTAAAACCTGTTGTTGTATTATACTCGACAATTTCCGTGTATGTCATACAATTACGTAAAGCATCTTTAGTTAATTTTCATTTTTACATACTAAAAACACAGCTAATATAAATACATTATACCAATAATCATGCATGCATAATAATCATGCTTTTTTAACATCCGTTGCACTTCATATACCTCCAAATCATTTTTACTTTTTTATTTTGCATATTAGGTCTTCTATTTGTTGCTTTCTTGAAAACGCCTTGCAAATTGCTCCTGATGCAAACGTTTGTATTGAATTTTTCATTATAGTATAGTAGTATATTTTTTGCAGACTTCTTGACTTCAATGAGACCTACATCAGTCTAAAGACCTGTTTTATATACTTACTTGTTTTAAACCTCATATCTAGTCACTTTTCTAGTTACGAACCACACATATCCGTTTATTTCTTTTCTGACATATTTACATAGAAGAGATTCAAACCACACAGGCGTGGTTACCTGCTATTTTTTAATGTGACAATTGGCAATTGGCAATTGACAATTGACGATTGACAATTGACAATTAACAATACAATTTAACCGTAAACCAAAAAAAGGGTGTTCATCCGTTTGATAACTACAAAAAAAATAGCACTTTATTAAAAATTGTCAATAACATCAAACAAAGAATTTACCTTGATTGTTGAACAAATACACTCGTCAATCCCCCTTTCTTTATACGGCATACGGTAGATCTCTGATGATGGTCCTCCAACTTACTGAACGGTAGCCGAAATCCTGCGGCCTCTCCTGTCGTAACCACAGACAATGATTTTCAAAGAATACACCGTAACGGTTATAAAAGTGATTAGAATCAACGCGAACTGTTTCATGGCTGTATCACTTGGTTAATATAATAGCATATAGAAACGTATTTACACTGCGATTTTGTACTCTGACTAATTATGTACAAATTTCTTGAACGAAAGTTATAATTACACAAACCGAATTAAGCGATTTATATACAGCGAGTTTTCTAGTTAATAGCGGGCCGTGAACCTGAATTCATTATCGTTTAGGAATGGACGTTCTGTTTCCTCTGCACAAAAGGCGATTGTAACCCAAAGGTAAGAGGTGGCACAACGTTCTATCAGCAAACCCTCTTCTGTGGATGCTTAACGATGTCCTTCGGGACAAACCAAACTTAACGATATGATAATCCGTGCTGGTTGAAGCTGCTTCAATATCCCCCAATAAGGTGGGCGTAGATACTACCCCTAACGAAAGCTCTTTCAGCACGGTTCAGTAACACCATTCTCTACTTGAACGCTAATGCACTTTGTACTTTTCCGGCCGCGGTAACTAGACTTACATCTGCTATATCTAAAATAGAACTGCCACACAAATCTTTTAGTTCTCGCCATATTGGATTTTATCTCCGCCAACCAATCATACCAATTTATTACTTGAATTTTAACACGCGCAAAAAATTAACTTAAATTTCGGAATACGAGCGATAAAATTACATCATAAAACAACCTGCACTGTTATCAATGAAAGATATCCATTTTATTGATTTTTTTGACAGTGATCCTTAAAGTCGCGTAATCTAAAATCTGCACTCTTTGTCTGTAGGAAAAAAATTTATCTATGTGCTTCCAAAACACTTAGAAAGCATTCCTATGTTGTTTCTCACCCTGTCTATTTGGTTATTGTGAAAAAAAACTGGTAAAACAATTTAAACCCAAGGCCGTGTGGTACACACCTATCGAGCTATGGTTTTCGTTATATAATATTCTAATTACGAAAATTACTAAAGCTTTTCCAAACTTAGGAAGGTGGAGAAGCGAAACAATGCAAATGTCACCTAAAGTATACATTTTTTTTAATAATTATGTAACAAGCTAAGTTTAACCTAAGCACTAAGTAACACTTACGAGGATTTATAGGGGAATTTTGAACTGCCAAGAGGTGCCTATGAACGGGTATCTGAATTTTTTCCATGTCATAAGTGAAACAAAATCAAGAATTAGGAAAATTATTCCAGAGGTTAGAAACCGTATAGAAGAGTGTGGATTGCCCCCGTTTGGTACAATACATGCACATTTGTACTGCATATTGATTTGAATAAGCGAACCAAGTATATGTAGCAAAGGTTGCGTGATATGGTGTGTCAAAGAATGTAATTCAGCAGAACAATCACCATTGTAATACCGATAATACAAAAAAAAAGAATTAAAGCAATTCTTTTGTGCCAGGGACATAGTAAAAGATCTAAACCCCTAATACTTACAACCGGAAATTATCCATCTTCTTTGGTGGACACAAGACAACACAGAGATTTGTTAGCATTAAAGATTTTCGGTTTTCAATATATTTGAGATTTTGTAATTTTGTAGTAATTCAATATTTTCGTTCAGTTTAAGGCCATTCAGTAGGAATTAATCCTTTTAAATAGTAATTTTAGTCCAGTTTTCAATAGTAGAATATGTATTTCATTTAAAAAATGCCGAAGTATGAGGAATATGCTTATAAGAAGAAAATTGTGGAGATTAAAAATCAGAATGTGAAAGAAACCAAAATCGATTTCAAATTTTCTATTGCTTATAACTTTTAAACTATTACCTACATGCAGTGTTAAAATACTCTAAAAAAACTAGCTCAATTTTTTAATTTCCGGTTAAAACCATCTTTGCAAAATTCGTTCGACAGTTCCACGAGAAAAAGCTTTTCAGCCGCGCTACCTGTCGAAAATTCCAAATTGGGAATAATAAATCATTGAAGCCTTGATTCAATAGAACTGAGAATTTTATTCAGTAATTTTACATTTTGTGTTCAAAATGACCATCTTCGTCTCTTACACAAGCTCGTGCTCCCTTTCTTATTTCTTGAAAGATAATTTTCTTTCAACATCATTCTTCATTCTTCTTGCTCCTTCCTGTATCCTTTCTATTAATTGTTCACGGGTATGAATTTCTGTTGCATAAACCAATTCTTTCAGTCTTCCCCATATGTGAAAATTTAAAGGCTTTAAATCCGGGCTCCTAGCTGGCTATGCAATTAGTCCTTGCCTATCTATCCATCGGTTTGGAAACCATCAATTCAACAACGCACGAACATTTACACAATCAAGTTCTGGACAACCGTCGTGTTGGAAAACTGTGTGTTGGCTATCAATGATAGGTACATCATTGAAAAATTCTTCCATGTGGTTTCTCAAAAATTCTTTATATCCTTCCGTTTTCAAAACGTTAGCAAGAAAATATGGAGCTATCAATTTATTACTTATTGCGCCCAACCAAACATTCGCACTAAATGCCCTTTGGAAAGATATTTCTTTTTTTAAATGAGGATTTACATCAGAGCATGAATGTAAATTATGTAAGTTAGTGATACCTTCTCTATCGAATCTCGCTACGTCTATCCCTAAAATTCTAGATAAAAATCTAGCATCCTCCCTGTCAGCATTTAAGATAAAATGACAAAATTGAAGTCCCCTGGCAAAATCATTTTCTTCTAATCCTTTAACTGGAGTATAATAATATGGGTTTAAGCAATTCTTTTTCTACACAGACCAAATTTTTTTTGGGAGGTCCCAAGTTCACTGGCAGCTTTGCAAGTACTCATCTTGGGAGTACCTTCTACCGTTTGTAATATTGCTTCATCTAGATCTGGATTCCCAGGTGCACCAGCGTTTCTATTTTTTTTTAACAGTATCAGTTTCCGAAATTCTGCATAAATTGAAGAAGATACTATCACATGAGCAGATCATCTGTCGGGAAATGTTCATGCATATTGCATTTCCATTACTGTACCCATACATAAAGAGAATATCAGCATATTCAGCATTGGTAAATGTAGCCATCTCAAATACAAAACAAATGATAAATTATGGACAAATAAATGATAACAGGAATGATAATAACGATAACAAGAACAATAATGAAAAGGAACGAACAATAACGGATAAAAATTAACTATTCAAATTCAAAAATCACGAAAGTCGCTAAAAAACGCGAATTAATTTGTCAAAACAAATCAGTTTTGTTTTTTTGTCTAGAAATTGCCGAACCAGAGTTCTTGATTCCAAAACTGAATTTTATCATGCTACTCAATTTGGAAATGTTCTCCATCTTGTCGCCAAAACGCTTCTAAAACTGCAATATGTGCTTTTCTGTACCAAGTTTTAATACGAAGTAGCAATATTAATAATAAATGTAATTTCCGGGGATGTAATTTAATGCCACTGACTATAATTAATTATATTTAGAAAACATCAATAACCATTATCTACAAGAAGTAACCTAACGCCTTTTCCACTGAAATGCAACTATTGGTGTGAGAGATGAAACGTATTTAAAAAAGTGGTTTATCAAAGGTAACCAAGTCAAAAAAAAATACGCATATGACCCTTACAGAAATGGAATTCTAAATTTTAACTTGTAATAAAAAAAACCCAAACATCTTCTAACAGCAAAAGCATAATTAAATTAAAGCTTCCAAAATTGTATACTCCTGAACTATACTAAATTTCAGATGTCGGGTACTACCAAACATCCTACGGCGCAAAACTAACAACAAATACGCTATAGAACCATGTATACACGTGACAACAATCTTGAAAATGTTTTCTACTGAATATCTATGATATTGTAACCTTAATGCATACCCAGAATGCTCTAATAAAATGTTTAGTGCAATCATCCTCTATACAGTGATAATGTAAATATTCCTTTTTAGGCTCTTCCAGAAGATTTTAATGTAAAAGAGAAAGTAGAGAAAGTATTAAGCGATATTGAAGCTGATAAAAAACGGGCAAGAATGATGGATATTGATGATTTTATTGTGTACGTATATGTAATTAATGGAAATATAATTTTAAACACCTTTATTTTAGGGTACTGCACGCATTCAATAAAGAAGGAATACATTTTTCTTAATATATTATAAAGGTAACTTTGTAATTATGTACAAATTATTTGGTTTAATAAAATAACAATTATTTTAACACGTAAATATTTACAATTTTAATTTAACGGTTTAAATTTTCAAAAAATGAAATTCTACTCTTTGCATTTGGGAAAATTGGTAGTTCCTCAGCAGCAACTGTTTCTGCAGTCACGTTATTAGCTTGTGAAGTGACTTTTTTGCAGTGACTACTTCCTTTCTAATGATTACTAAAATATATAGCACTATGGAAAACCGCACAATTATTAATTCAATATTTACCAGGTTTTGAGTGTTCTTGGTGTTCGATTTCTTGTAACTCCTTTCTTATAACTTGTGATATGCTTCTAGCTGTTAAGCTGTGAATCTGTTTTTGTATTATTTCTTCTTTACTCTAAAAAGTACATTTAATATTACAAATAAGAGTATTGCACGCACATACAGAACTAAATCTTTTTTTCAAATAATTTACAGGAACATCAATTGCTGACTGTGGCAACGATTCATGTGAGGAATGTTTTTCTTCCCTAACAAAGCTATCCTCCAATTTTGTATGTACTTTTCTTAAAGGAACTGATGATAAATTTGGATATGATTTCGAAAATTGGCCAAGTCTATCTTTGACTAGATGCTTAATGTTTAAATCAACAATCTCTGTATCTGGGTTTGAATTTAAAGAAGATTCAGGTGTTGATTTGACATCTTCCCCTTCAGTTGAAAAATCCATGCTAACTTCTTGAATTGTAAATGTTTTATTATTATTATCTACATAGTCTATACTCTCTACATTAGCTTTCTTAATAATATCTACTTCACGTACTGAGTAATTAATTTTCAATGGCACATCTTTAGGAATCTCAACTGATTTTTCAGAGAACACATCAACACTAGGTGTTATGGGTGAATCAATTTTCTTATGCTCTTCAGTAAGTGAATTAAGAAATGTACGTTTCCTATCTTGCGTCATAGCATTATGGTTTTCATCAGTTGCTGTACCATCTATTTCTGTATTAGTTGATGTGTACCGAATACCTTCAGGACTTGGTGTGGTATTAATAATTTCTTTGTGCACGTTACCAATTTTCTCATATACTTTACCGCTGGTTAAGTTATAGGTACGCTCAACACTCAAATCAGAATCGCTCGAAATTTCCAACAAACTAGAAGTTACTTCAGTTGGCGATTCAATACTGGTGTGGATTGAACCATCTGCATCAACAACTGCTGGTACAGCTTTGAAAATAAAGGAATCTGATACATTAGACTGATTTGTTGATTCTTGTAATTTTCCAGAAACCTGTAAAACATAAAATTAGTATTAACACATGTCACACATGAAATTTTGAAAATACCATAACCTTGTTTTATTGTCAAATGAATTTCATTATCTTTGATTATATATACTACTAAAGATTTTTATAACAATGAATAAATAATTGGTAAAAATACAAAATTAGTACATTGGAAGGTTTAAACAAGCATCGAGTATTGTTAGTATTGCCTATATTTAACTATCTAAGATATTAGTTTTGACATATAAGAAATTGCAACATACACTTACCTAACATTTTGAGTTTAATATCGTCACCATCATACATTCATGTAATTTAATTATAGACTGAATTAAAAGAACAAATATTAGTTCAGTATATTTACTTACAATATTAACAATACTCTATAGACAAAAGATGCATTTATGAGTCCGTTGAGAATAAAATTGTACATACACAGTTTTAAGACCTTATTACTCTTATAATAGTTTACAAACTATACTAACAAGTTTTAAGGTCTCATAGATACACAGTCGAATGCTAACTTGTCAAACTAAAAAGCACTAATTTTTAAGGTAGCTTGCAGAAGAGAACAAGAACCAATAGTAAGTGTAAATGTATTGACATAACATGTTAAGTATTAAATTTTGTGCAGAGTAAAAAAATAGTGCCAATTAATTCCACGTTTTGAACAACAGAATATAATATACAGTGTAAATAAACTGATAAATTACACTATAATACTAATTTACAATTTTTTACAGTGATACTACTTACTTAAAATAATTCACTGGTAAGGTATAGGTTTAGGTAATTATAAAGTGCTATAATGATCTGGAAAATTCAATAGTGGGTTTCGTACAAAGTGCTTACTGCAATTTTTAGAAGAAAATACCTTTCGGTTCATACTACAGTAAACATATTCTTGTTCCAAATTTGAAAGATCTTCATTGAAACTTACCACATCATCAACATTGTTTTTTCTTGCACCTGTTGCCCTTGCTGCTTCTTTTACATAATAATCTCTACCAAACCTAAAATAGAAATCTTTATAAGAATGCAGAATATAAGAAAACAAATTATTGCTTATATTATCGGTAAATTACTTGCCGAATATTCTTATTTTGCTTACGTTCTTGATTTAACATTTCGTGTAAAGAATTTTCCTTCATTATGCAAGATATTTAGTAGAACTACGCAAGCCAAGTCTAATATTTACTTTACTGAAGCTTATCTTACAGTTATTGCTAATGTATTTATTGTCTTAATAAAATCTTTGAAAATATAGATAAGATTGTTTTGTCATTGGCGTTACTTAAAGTATATTTTACAATGATTATAATTATAGAAATCGTAAATTGAATTTAAGTATGCCATAATATCACATTATTGTTTAGATATAAATGAATAACTTAACAGGAGGCATGTAGATATTGTTTTCTAAATTCCATTGCAATGAAATGACCACACTATGCCACTGTTTCAGTTTAATCCTGGAATTTGTATTATAGTGAGATGTTGATAAGATTGGCAGATACATTTTTTTTAAAGGAGTGTAATAATATTTTTGATTCTTTAGTTTATTTTTTAATTTAAACTAATTCATTCATCATACAGCAATTTAGATAAGGATTGCATGCTTCTTAAATAAATTTAGTAATATTTTAGGTTTTGGTAAATTCATGTCAATAATATTTATCATTTACCCAACGTCAAAGGTATGAAATGTTATAACTACTGAGTAATAGCTATCTTATCTAAAACCAGAGTACATTTTTTGTGAGTTGTATTAGATTATCTAATCTGTAGCTTTGCCTCTGTTACAGAAGTTATAACTAAATAGGCTAGTCACACCTTTTTACTTGAAAACATTACATGTGTGTGAAGGATCCTTTTCGTGATTCAACCTGTGTATAATTAGAAGCGAATTATGCATCATTATCAGTAAATTCTTTGTCCAGTAGAAAAACAGTTATAGCAAACAATTATATGGACTTGGCTAACATATAGGATTAAATAGCCCCAAAACCTCTCAGTAGTCATTTGTGACTTGTAGGGGTTCTTTATTTGAGGGGATTCTAGGTTCAGTGGACCTCAAAACAGGTGTACCCCAGGTTTGATTAGTTTTGTATATATTTTAAATACCTTCCACTTGGATATTTTTTTTTATTTGTCACTCATTTTTTATTTAAGATCTGATAGCAGAAATCAGATAAACCCGTGAATTTCAATTATCGTCAAACAAACATCCTAAGACCCACAGTTATTGACATCTCTATTGATCCTACCTGGATTAGTACCTGAGCATCTCTAGTCGAACATTTTTAGAAAAAGTAGAAGACCATGACTCTGCGATGAAATGTACTAATGTATTCTGGACAGCCAAATCTGAATTCTTCTTGTGTTTAGAGAAATATTTTTCATTTTTGCATCAAATGTGGAATTTTTTACTTTTCTCACAATATAAATTTGTCAGTATCTATCTATAGTAGATTTCTTTTAATTTCACAATTTCTGATTAATTTGCTGTATTATTCAATTTTTAGTTTGTATTATCTAGTAACCCGTGGAAAATAAACAAAAAAACCGATTCACGTTATACAACATTATTAAGTAGAAAAACACAAAAAACAAAATTACGAGCTAAAATAAAAATGATTTTAATAAATGTTCGAAATGTCTACCACCTTGTTCTAAGCAAATTCGAATTCTACAACGAAAAGAATTATTAACCCCATTTAACACTACTGGGTTGATAGTTGCAAAAACGTTTCGAATTCTACTTATCTTATCACCCTCAGTGGTTGGTAGTTCAGTATACCTTTCTTGACGTACCCCAACAAAAAGAAATCAGGCGGAGAAATATCTGGAGATCTCGCTGGCCATCGGGTTGTTCAATTCCTTCCTATCCACTTTTAAACAAACGCATTATTAATCCATTAACTTACTACACGGGCACAGTGTGGAGGTGTGCCATCTTTCTGGAAATACATACCCCTAATTTGAGCGAGCGGTATATCTTCACGAAAAAGGGGCCAACAGAAGTACCGAATATGCCTGCCTAAACGTTAATCGACCATTTCTCTTGACTATCAACTCTGAAATAGTGAGGGTTTTCATCTGAGTAATAATGAAAATTTATGCTGGTTAACAAATCCATTGCGTACACTTGTGTGTAATCATGATCTTATCCAAAAATCGTACATTTTCATGTAATTCTTGTTCTACCCAATTGAAAATATGATCCTGTTTTGAAAATTGTTCTCCTTGAGCTCTTGATGTAGTTGGATGTGATAAGGATGAAATTTGTGTTTTTTTAATTATTCTTCTGTGCCATGTTCTTATTACTTGAAAATCTCTTTCGAGTTGTCGTATACTTGTATGAGGATTTTCTATTACTACAGTTAAAATATTGAGTTGATATTTTCGTTCGACGCATGAGTTGATTATTTTCGTTCGACGCAGGTTTAATTATTTCCTGGTTTTCAAGATAATGAACTCTTCCTGTTGCAATAAATCTTTCTAACAAATTTTTGACTGATTCTACCCTTGGATGACGCTCCTGGTCAGGAGGAGAAAATGAAAAAATGGACGTTCCATTTGAAAAAATCAAGCTACCACTGATTGAAATAATTAAATTTTTTTTAGCACGTAATTTTTTTTTTGCGTTTATGTGTTTGTTTACTTAATAAATAATGTTTTATAATATGAATCGTTTTTTGTTTATTTTCCACGGGTTACTTAGATCATACAAACTAAAAATTGAAAAATACAGCAAATGAATCAATTAATGGTGAAATTAAAAGAAATCTACAGAAGATAGGTACCGACAAGTGTATATCGTTAGAAAGGTACAAAAATTCTGCATTTGATACAAAAACGAATAAACGGCCGTTCCATTTGAAAAAATCAAGTTACCGTTGACTGAAATTTTCTAGTACATGTCATGTTTTGTAACATCACAGAGTCATGGCCTTCTAAGTTTTGCGATCAAAGGGATATTTAATTTTTTTTCAGACATTTACTTTTTCTAAAAATGACGAATCGCGGCTAAACGATTCATTTTAGGTACCATGTGAAAAAATAAAGTCGCATTAGAATTAACCAAGGAATCCAAATATGCAATAACATGCAGGGGGTTCCATTTAAGCAAAATGCAACTTTGATATAAATCACCATATACAGGGTGGCCCATTAGTATGTGGAAGTGCAATAACATACTTAGGATCAAAAATACAACCAAACAGATAAAAGTTGTTCTGTTTGCGCAGATACACATTTCTAAAATATTTTGAGATATACAGGGTGTTCAGCCTAAGCGAGACAACATGAAGTTTACTTTTTTTAATAGGACACCCTATATATTTGTTTACTATCGGATTCAACGTAAAATTCTGCATCTAGCCCATCTTTTCTTTTCCCATAAATTGCGACGTTGCCAAGCTGGAGCGAAAAATATGAAGATTTGACGGAAATTGGTGCACTATAAATGCTGCCAAATAAACGTTAACAGTGATACGCAACTGAACTTATTTGGTAGGTACGAAGGTAAAGGATGACTGAAATGTCTGAATATAGCAGAAGTTTCGTTTGGGGCTCGGGGTGTTTTTTGGATAAGCATTATTTCAGGAGATTTCAATTAGCAAAAACTTCATTTTTTTAAATAGAACACCCAGTATATTATTTTACCATCTTGTAAAACTATTTTATCCCTTCGAATTATGTCTATATAATGTACTCTCTAAAATTGATTGTTTTTGAGAAAATTTCATTTTTAGTTTATGATTTAAAAATATTCATGTTTTTAACAAGCAAGCTCTGAATGTGACGTTTAGAATACTTGTACTTTCGATAATTTTTTGTGACAAAATCAAACCAGTAATTTTCTACCTTTAAAAAATGTAATACAATAAATATGGTATCTACAAAACTCAAAATAAACAAATTAAACAAAAATGACTAACAACAAATAAGAAAGAACTAGAAACGTTAGATAACTATTTTATTAAATGTTCAAAATAACCACCATTTACTTCCATACAATACTGTATGCGATCTTCAAAAGCTCTACTAGCATGATGTAACATATCGACATCAGCAGTTCGGAAAACCTCTAATTCTATTCTTCATGTCTTCCTTAGTAGTCGCGGGTGTTTTGTATACTTGTTCTTTGACATAATCCCACCAAAAAAATCCATTTTCGTAAGTTCTGGTGAACGAGGTGGCCATTTATGGGGTCCTCCTCTACCTATCCATCGTCCGGGAAATTCATTACTTAAATGTGTATTGATCAGTTGGGTATGGTGAACTGGTGCCCGGTCATATAGGTACCACATTCGCCGCCTAACATGAGCAGGTAATTGCTGAAGTAGTTGTACTTGCCCATTAACAGTTCCGTCAAAGAAATATGGCCCTATGACATGATTCCCAATTATTCCACCCCATACATTTAATGACCACCTTGTTTGACTGATAGTCCGTATACAATACGGTTGATCTGTTGCATAATAATGGAAATTGTGTCTATTAACAAACCCATTTGTATGAAAAGTTGCTTCATCGGCAAATAATGCAAACTTGAAAAATCGAGATATGAGGATATTCCGTAACTTTTAACATTACGGACATCTCGTTGTCCTCTGTTATTGCAGTCTTCAACCTTCCGCTTTTTTCGTAAGTTACACTGCCAGTTCTGGTAAATCATTGAAGCACATTTTCCAATGTCTCTTTTCTTGGCTGTCTTCTATCTGGAAATTTCTGTTGATAAATCCTTTGTGCGAGTAAACAGTTTTTATCACTGGCATCCAGTACAAAAATCATATCTGTCAATTCTTCTATGGGAAAATTCATGATTTTAATTGCTTTCTCGTTCTTAATAGCTGCACATTTACAACACGTCTAGATAATAACTATTCACTCTGACTTGCGTAAACGTCGAATTCACAGGTTACTTGTTAAAACTATGGATATTTTCATTTCATTTGTTGGTAAGGTTATTTTTGCTTAATTAAGTTTTGTAGATACCCTATTTATTTTATAACAGTTTTTAAAGGTAGAAAATTACTGGTTTGATTTTGTCACAAAGAATTATAGAAAGTAGAAGTATTCTAAACATCACATTCAGGGCGTGCTTCGAAGGGATAAAATAGCTTTACAAGATGGGTGTTTTATTAAAAAAAAATGAAGTTTTTGCTAATTGAAATCTCCTGAATTAATGCTTATCCAAAAAACACCCCGAACCCCAAACGAAACTTCTACTATGTTCAGACATTTCAGCCATCCTTTACCTTCGTACCTACCGAATAAGTTTAGTTGCTTATCCCTGATCACGTTTATTTGGCAGCATTTATAGTGCACCAATTTTCGTCAAATCTTCATATTTTTCGCTTCAGCTTGGCAACGTCGCAATTTATGGGAAAAGAAAAGGTAGGGCTAGATGCTGCATTTTACGCTGAATTCGATGGTAAACAAATATACAGGGTGTTCTATTAAAAAAAGTAAACTTTATGTTGTCTCGCTTAGGCTGAACACTCTGTATATCTCAAAATATTTTAGAAATGTGTATCTGCGCAAACATAACTTTTATTTAAAACATTTATTTGTATTTTTGATCCTAAGTAAGTTATTGCACTTCCACACACTAATGGGCCACCCTGTATAAACTTTGCGATTAAGTTTATATGTTTTAGTTTTGTAGTTTTAAAGATACCCCACCACACCCCATCAACAAACTAGAAATATTCCTTAATAAACCCACAATCTTTCATCCACGCACTATTATATATATGGTGAGTATTTAGTGTGGGATTGGTCGATTACTCCGTTATGATAGAGTACATCAAAAAAAGTTATCTACAAGATATATTAAACTTTTGAACTTGCAAAATTTAGTGAGTGGCGATTTACTTATTATTTCTGATACAAGTTAATGAACGTACTCAGATAAGGTTGGACGTACTTTTTAAGGATCGAAGATAATTTTACGAATTTATTTTCAGAATTGAGTTAGTTAGCTACCAAATGGGCCTATACTAATATCTAGCCCATGGCCATTTGCCGATAAATACAGATTGCAATTTTTGAAATAGGTATCCAGGGAAAGATAGTTTATTTATAATTAAGTCACCTTTGGCGAAGACAGAATGTGACATTTTGTGTGTGAATGTTAGATTGTAAAATATTTCAATTTTAAACTGACGAACAAAGGTAAACAATTAAGTTATCATACTTATTATAATGCCCAAAAAGTAACAACAATCAAGAATATTGGTAATGCTGCAGAGCATCTGTACCGCCAACGCTTTCCTACTAGGCGACACCCTCATCATAAAAACAATAAGTGCTGTTGAAGTTTGTCTAGTTGAAACTGGATGTTTAGCTACTAAGATGATTCATGCTGGTTGTCCTAGATAGCTAATATGACAACAGGAAGAGCAATTACTCCACTACATTGATGAAAATCCGTCTGTAAGTACCAGGGTCTTGGAATAACGAAGTGACGTTATTGTTCGTATTTGTGGAGCTTTAACTCAAATTACAAACGAAACAATAGGTCGTGTTGGAAACAATTTTCTTCGCCGATGCATGCATTCATGTATAGAACAAAATGGCGAAATTTAAGTATTTTAATTTTATTATGTGTCATAAATGTGTTATTGATAAACTATTTTTACTTGGATATTTGAAAACATAATTGCAATTTTTAATATGGCTATAATTTCGTAAGGAAGAACTTTTAGAAATTTTGACATAAGTGGTCATATAATATAACTCCGGCGGCTGGGGAATTAATTCTGGGACAACCTGTATATTATGTTATATATATATATATATATATATATATATATATATATATATACATATGAAAAAAGGTAATCTTGACTGTGTAAAATTAATAAAAATAATTTTTTTTTGAGGGAGCAGTCAACTTAATAAGGTCTAATTAGGCCAGGTTTAAAAGAAGACTCTGATATATGTCAAGCTTTCGATACAGATGCCGTCTTGAAAAGAGATTAAACAGTCTCGAAAGCTTGACATATATCTAAGATTCTTCTTTAAACCTGGCCTAATTAGACTTTATTAAGCTGACTGCTGCCTCAAAAAAAAAAAATATATATATATATATATATATATATATATATATATATATCACAAGGCCTTCCATAGTTTAGAAACCTGGGCATTCCTGACAGCAATGGAAGACGCAAGAATAGACTCGAGATATATCACACTCATTAAAAATATTTACGAGCAAGCTACGTTCCATATTAAAAAAGATGACATGACAACGGAGAAAATTCAACTTGAGAAAGGCGTTCGACAGAGAGATGCCATTTCGCCGAAGCTATTTACACTAGCGCTGGAAAATGTATTCAAACAACTAAACTGGAGCAACAAAGGTCTAAATATCGATGGCGTTTATCTGAACCACTTGAGATTCGCCGACGACGTAGTATTAGTTAAAAATAACTTAAATGGCAATGGATAGGCCACATAGCAAGACAAAGTACAGAAAGATGGACACATAGAATAGTAAACTGGAGACCCCGTGAAACAAAAAGAAGCATAGGAAGACCCCCGAAAAGATGGATCGACGACGTCAAGAACCTTGCCGGGAGAAACTGGATGAAAATCGTCCGAGATAAGAACCAATGGAAACAATTGGAAGAGGCCTATGTCCAGCAGTGGATAAATCAAGGCTGAAAGAAGAAGAAGATATATATATATATATATATATATATATATATATATATATATATATATATATATATATATATATATATATATATATATATATATATATATATATTGTCGCTTTTCCATTGATAAAGATTCCTAATTATGGCTCACAGTTCCACTAATTCGGAGACGTCTCCGCGAAATGGCAAGTTTCAACCAAGCCGTGTAAATTCTGAACGCAGACGAACCATAAGGACGGTGGAAATAGAAGAAGAGATTTTGGACGCTGTTGAACTAAATTGAAAGACCAGCACACGACGTGTAGGATTGCAATTGGGAATTTCGAAATCATCAGTTCATAGAGTTTTTCGAGAACAATTATTGCACCCCTTTCATATTCGAAAAGTTCAAGACATATTGCCCATGGGTCCTGATCAACGTTTAGCTTTCTGTCGATTTAATATTCATAGAAGAATCGCTTTTGCATTGAACTCGAAAATTCTCATGTAAATGTAATTCATATAATGTAAATTTACTCTACTTAGTATAAATAAAATATAGCGTTTACATGATACCAAAGGGTAAGTAAACATAAGTAAAACACTCGTTAAAGCATTGACCTTACTTTTAAAACAACACTCCAATCAAAAATAAAGTATGATAACGATCAGCTGGTGTCAATAATACCTTAAATCTATAAAGTTCAACGGCCAAAATTTTTTAAACAATGTTGCTTCTTGTCTCTCGCAAAAATGAAAGCACAAAAGAAAATTTACAATGTGAATTTTTATCTAAAGATGTTTTTAGCTACAACTTTAATGAAAATTAAACCAGGCAGTATGCAAAATTATTCGGCGAGGATGTTTGTTGTACCTTGGGACAGTGTAAAATGCGGCGCCATGTTGTTCCTAAAAAAGAATGTTTTTCCGTAAAAGGAGCAATTATAAACCTCAAATAAATATCTGCAGTTTGAAAAAATGTGCAATTAATGTTTCACATTAAATGCGAAGTGCCATATCACATGTGTGCGTGATATATAAAGTGACTTTTTCCGATTGTTTCATTAATCAAGTATTTAATATTGTGGGTTCTAATTGTATTTGGGGAGTTTATCGTTTATAGTTTATATACTTTCGGAAATTATTAATGAACAAATTTTACACTAATGGTTAAAAACATGCGTCTTGTTTGTATCTTTAGACAGTAAATTAAATATACAGTGGGACTGTCCCAAGGTACATGTTGATTTTCTTTATCCCATTTAGGGAGTTGAATAGGAATTTTTATTTCAATTTTGATAAGCAAAATATTGTTCAAGAGAATGCTAAGAAGTAAAACAGGAAACACGCCACATTGTGTAAAAAAACATGGTTGAAAACGAGCAGTTGAATCGGTGATTGCTGAAAATCTACAATATTCCCACACATTTAGGCGCATTGTGAAAGCGGGAGAAATGAATATTCCTATACCTACACAAATGACACCAAACAAGTATTCAATAAGGTGGAAGAAAAATAATTAGCAGACTAGATATATCATTACGAGGTCAAAGTATTACTACGGTCCAATTAAAAAAGAAGTATGCTGCGAAAGATATAAAAATTATAGCAGCAAAACGGCGGGAAGAAATGCGATCTGTTAGACAGGGACTATTACAAAAATAAACAACTGCAAGTGAATGTGGCGCATAAATTTCATTACATTACTGCTGACTAATGTTTATGTTACAATGTCTTTGTGATAAACTATAATTATGAAGTTGCTGTTAAACTTAACTATTAATAATGATTGCAAAATGATGCATTGTGTTCGATTTGAGTCCTGAACCTACGAAACTAGCGTGATCGACAAGTTCAAATAAACATAGTTTTGTGATATTTTACGAAAACGTGTGGACAAATCCAAATTCCTGCACAGTCAAATTTGTAACCTTGACGAAACTTGAAACTCAAACTTTCATAATCCTCCAAAAATTATTGGTTATAAAGGAGTGAAATAACTTAGAATCATAATTGCCATAGAGCCGGGTGTTATTGCCACTATGGTTGCAGCTACAAGTGTCATAAGTAATAATGTGCCTCCTAGGGTTCATTTTAAGGAACACATATGGAGTGAGTTATCTCCTGACACAGTAGACTCAGAAAATCCATCAGGTTGTTCCAACCAACAGATAATTCTGAAATATAAGAATCAGTTCATAAAAATAGTTAAACCATCTAAAGAAAATCTTGTGTTGGTGATTTCTGACAGCAATGCCAGCGCCGTATATCCGTTCTACATGTAAATTTAGCTTAAAAAAATGGAATTCATTTAACGGCAGCCGCTTGATCACACAGTGTTTGGTCCCTGCAAAGATTATAACAATCAGTTTGTGACAGCTGCGTGCTACAAAATCCCGGAAAACCTTTGGTATCAAATAGCAAAAGTTGTAGTCAAGTGGTATACAAAGGAGAGAATATTATAACAGGATTTAAGGTTTCTGGATAGTTCCTTTTGCTAAGATTATTTTTGGGGAAGACGGCACCTAAAGACACTGTACGTTGACGTATCGCCACTATGTTATACGGCCATTTTCAAAAGCGGGCTCAAGCGAAAGAGGAGTGGGAGAAAAACCAGGAAAAAGTAGGATACTGACACAAACACCGGAGAAAGTGAAATAGGAGAGGAGCATAGCAAAAAACGCTAAAAAGTTACCAGGAAGTTGAAGATGGAGGAGAGTTCGTCTGAATAGGAATGGAAAATGGTAATGCAAGAATCCAGCGATAAAGATAATTTTGTAGAGAGTGACGAAGAAGCGAATTTAGAATTGACGTCGGAGGTTTTCTTTTTGTACAATTGTTAAGGAAAAAAGCATTAGGCACTATATTGCTGAAGTCTGAAATCTAAATGGGGAGGAGTATTGTATTTATCATAAAATTATTCAGAAACGAAAACGAAGTATTCGACATTTGTGCGGTAGATGTTATGCCGAAACTTCCTCCTTCAAAAACAAAAGGTTCCAGTGAAACATAGAATCTACTTTTTGAAGATTTTAGTGCATACAATATGGACTAATATAAACCTTTTTCGACCCAAATAGTTTTACACAATTTATGTTTATATATTTACAGGGTAAACTCAAAACAAAATTGCATGTAATTTATTCAAGGAGAGATATTTAAAAATATCGTAGATGGTGTACGCTTTCGTAGTTGAGCAAAAACGGTTTAGTAATAGATTGATTTTGTGCACGAGTGATAATTTTTACTTTAATAATACATTGATTTATTTTATAATAAACGCCAGAGCTTAATTTTAATTTACTATGTGCGAACGTTTTAGAAACCATCTAGATTATCTTCAACTAGATGTGTGTGCACGCCTGAGCGCGCGCGCGTGTGTGTGCACGTGCATGCGTCTGCACACGCGGGCGTGTGAGTGTGTTAATATACATTCACAAATAAATGTATTTTATTGAAAGCGTTGAAGTACGTTTTGTGAATACCTCGAAAACCATAACGTTATTGAAAAAATCGAAGATTCCTTTACTAAAGACAATTTAATATTAGAGAAGTTTTCTGAATGAAAATTTTCTGTAGATAAATGCTAAAAAATCACAAGAGCACCTAAATCATTGCTTAGTAATATTTCAAAAACAATTATGTTTACGACAAAAAGTATACACAACTTTTTTTAAAGATAGTTTAAGTAAGTTATTGTTATAAAAGTTTTTAACATGAAACTAAACAAGACTTAAATTAATTTAGTTAAGAAACATCTGATTGGTGTATATAAAACTTTAATTAATATTGGCCGTTCTGTGACTGAAAGACACTGTGCGAAAATAAATATAGTGACTTAAATATATGAACATATTTACTTGTTTTTATTTATTTATTACTTTACCCATTTATGTATTTATACATCAGAAGCGACACACAGTGTTATTAAACCGCGTATTAACATGCAATAGGAGTTTGTTTTTATGTGTATTCATAAATTCATCGCTCTTGCTTTCTGCATTAATTGTAACAACCTCCTAAAAATAATTACCACGAGCCGCCACTGAGTATTTTATCCATGAGAATTTGAAATGACAGAATTAATTTTCATAAATGCCTTTATTTTGTGTCACTGGTCTATTCATAGAAAAAATCTTAAGATGACATTTTTCAATGCGAACGAAAGAACCAACCTGTCATTATTATACACAGAATATTTTCTAGTGATTAATGCCAAGAATGATTCGCTGTAGCTTTTTGTTTGTATTGAAAAACGAATTTAAGATATTTATATATTTGTATTTGAATTAAATGTACGAGTGAAAAAAGAATATATACTCTATCCGGCCAAAAGAAATAGTTAAGCCACTCCCACAAATGTGCCGTAAATTTAAATACAATTTTTTCTATTGGATTAAATTTTAAAACCCACAATACAAGCAAGCACGAAGGGAGGCAGATTTAATCTCTGCATTACCAGTCATTACGTTTTGGTTTTGCGAAGATTGCAGTGAAGTTGTTTGGATTATTTGTTCTTATAATTCACAGTTATTCCTATTCAGCTAAAAAACAGTATTTTTAAATACTTTGGTGTATATTTAGGTACGTAATTAAAACGATTAATTATTGATGAAATGTCAAAACTACTTTTCAGGTTGGAAATTCATTGGATTCATAATAACCATATTATCATCATTATGGACCTAGCTACGGCCCTTTCTCCACCGAGAAAACGAACCGCCTGGCATTTTTCGGCTGAAGAAAACCCTGCTAACGGTAAAACACAAGTTGTCGAGTGTACTGCAAAGACAGCAGGTAATTTTTATTTTTGTATTGTACGGGAATGCTCATAGTACGTCAAAGTACTTCTCTGTTGAGGTATACTTGTTTAACTGTTAATGTATTAGTTTATTATTATTATCATCTATATTACTTATACACCGTGTAAATCTGTTTTGGAGACATAGGGATTTAACATGCAAGTAATTAAAATCATCAAATATTGGTTCCCCTAATTAGTTTCGACAAAAATGTTAAAGAAATAAGTTGTTCAGAAAAAAAGAATGCATTTAAAGCAGTGATTATCTTTACAATAACTTCAAACGTTTTTGAGAAATTTTGATATATTTTTAACTTTTTGTAAAGTCATAATTGCATTAAATTCAAGATTTTTTCTGAAACAATTATTTATTTAACAGTTTTATCAAATTTAAACAGGAGAGTCAATATTTGGTGATCTTTGTTTTTACATGTTAAATCCCTATGTCTCCAAACCGATTTACACGGTGTAGGCATTATTTTAGGTGTGGGTGTCTCAAGTGTTTTCAAAATTCTTCGTGAATATCAAGAAATACACGAACTTCAGACCACGAGCAATTTTGGACAACATCGATGGTGAAACTAAAACTGCTCTTCGATGTTTGATTCATTCTTTTTTTTTTAAATGAACCACCAACCCTGGATAAAATGTTACCGGCTTTGCATGAAATGGAACATCTACCTCAATATGAACGGACTACTCTGAGCACTTTGATCAAAGAAATATGCTTTCGGTGAGTAAGTCAATTTTAAATTGTACTTCTTAGATGAGACTTGGGTAAACGCCGGTGATACTGTTAGTAAAGTATGAAAGGACACAATAATCCTCAGCCCAAGGCAAGCTTTTATAGAGGGATTAACGACGGGGTTAAAAGATCCATCAGGCAAGGGAAGTCGCCATATAGTACTTCACATAGGATCTGAAGACGGTTTTGTTGAGAATGGTTTGCTATCTTTTGAGTCAAAGAAAACTAGAGACTACCTTGAATAAATGACTGGTGACGTTTTTGAAACCTGGTTTTCACACATTCTGGGATGCCTGGACGAAAATTCTGTAATTGTGGTGGATAATGCTTCCTACCACAGCAGAAAAATGGAGAAAATTCCGAAGTCTGCCACAAAAAAGGCAGACATACAAGCCTGGTTGGAAAATAGGTCCATTATTTACCAACCTGATATGGTCAAAGTTGAACTTTTGGATCTCGTCAGACAGACTTTCATTATGCTGAAATATGTAGTGGGCGAAATGGCAAAAAAACGGAATCGTACGGTTTTGCGATTAACTCCATATCATTGTGAGTTAAATTCCATTGAATTAATATGGGCTAAAATAAAAGGAGAAGTAGTAAGAAAGAATACTACATTTAAAATGAAAGATCTTCACCAATTATTTCAACATGCCGTCGGTAATGTTTCTGTTGAAAATTGGAAGAATGCCATTCGCCATGCTCAAGATGAAGAAAAAAGAATGTGGCAGGTTGATATTGCAATGAACATTACAGTAGAGTCGCTAATAATTAACGTCGATAATGATTCGTCCTCATCTGAATCAGATTTAGACTAAAATCTATGATACCATATAAATTTCTAGTCCTTTCTAACGTATAATCAGTTGACAGGTTGTACACAACCAAATAGTATTGTGTACACAGTATTTTAAAACAAGTTACATTGTGAGCAAATGGAAATTTCAGAATGTTGAATGTTTGAGTTTAAACTTTCCTTTTTTGTTGATTGTATTCTTAATTATGACCAAGAAGTTATTATATTCGATTTAGTGCTAATTTTACCTACTTTAGGATAAAAAGAATTACTAATGTTAATTTAAAGATGTAAAGGTTATAAACTATGTAATAATACTGTTTAGAAGTTCCTAAAATTGTGCCATATTTGCTTTAAATAATTTAAAAGTACTCTCCTGTGACTTATGACTAATGAAATTGATTGAAATGTAAGCACTGTATTATTTTGGCCATCACTGTTACAATCGCCCCTACCCTGAGGTAGGTATATAGCTTATAACGATTCGTAGTGTTCTTCTTGTATTAATAAATTCCTTATCTTATGCATATGTAAAATTCATTCTAAAGGAAACACAAAAATTGTTTATGTTGTAGAATTTGCTTAGCAAATACCATTCGCGGTTCAATTTTAATATTTTTCTTATATGCGTAACTCACGCTGCTTGCTTAAGGCAATTTGACTGTAAGCATTAAATTGACAAAACCACCCCAGTTGTACTGTCGCGATTTTGTCAGTTTGTCTTATCGTCAAATTGTCAAGCACCCAGCGTTCGTTACGAACAGAAAAATATCCAATTAAAATGAACCTCTTGTGGTATTGTATATAATTATTTTTTAACATTTTTTATATCCAATGAAAGGTTATATTTCTAGTTACATGTATCGGTCAGACCCAATCTTGTCACTATTACAATGAAAATAAAGCTCTAATGACTATCGTCAGAAATATTTGTAGAAGCGTTTGTTTGCGTTAACAGACGTATTTAATATAGGTTTATTCCTTCTCAGGCTTGTTGGCTTTTGACAATGACCACTCGCGTCCCACAGGCTCTTGTGTCTATTGCCTGGCAACAAGTTTTCGGGAAAGTGTCTAAACGTTCTTTGGCTTTTGTTATGTTAGGTACTACTGAATATTTGAAAGATATATTACCTTAATGGCCATATTACGCATTATGGAGAAGGGCACGGATGTGAAATTTGCACAAGTCCCAGTGGTCTCTGTCCCCATGCAATATGAGTAAAAATTTTCGCCTGTAACCATTTTTTTAATAGGAGAAGCTTATGAGTAGAAATTGAATCTTATTTTTCAAAAACACCAGCGCGTTCAAATGATGTCATTCAACGTTCATTTTTCTTCAGATATCGTTAAGTTAATTGAACCTGGCATTAATCTAACATTTCTAATACATTATTATAAGTTTTTGTTATGAACGAAAAAGTTCAAAGGTAAATATGTAATTAAAAATTATTATTAATTTTATTAAATACATAAATAAAAGTTTACCTCAGTAGATTTGAACCTACGACCAGTACTTTCTAGAGTACCGTGCTAACCAACTGCGCCATCAAGGCTCAAGCCCCAATCGATGCAAATTTTGTCTTTATGTATGTAGAACTGATGTAAATTCTAAATATAATGAGATTACAATCAAATTACTTATATTAATGGAATGTGAGCCTGCAATATCGCAAGGATTCACACATAAAGACAAAATTTGCATCAATTGGGGCTTGAACTTTGATGGCGCAATTGGTTAGCGCGGTACTCTAGCAAAGTACAGGTCGTAGGTTCAAATCCTACTCAAGGTAAACTTTTTATTTATGTATTTAATAAAATTAATAATAATTTTTATCCACGACTATTGTATAATGTATCCATTATACGTCTGTTTGCTTGATCTTAATAATACCCATTAATCACGGCAGTGATTAATGAGTCATTAATCACTGCTGCCAGATGCTTCCTTGATTTAGCTATAACAATATTATATTGTTTTGCTACAAACAATCGGTTTTTAAAGTTTTATCGTGTAAACCACGAAATATTTTCAATTCAGCTCTGTACATAAAAAAAAAAAGTGAATTTTCCTAGACCAGATTCGAACTCGGGACCCGGGGTTGGAAGGCAAGGAGCATCTACACAGAGACATCAGCTACTTCGAATGTGCGTGTCGTATATTCGTTTCTTAACATACCATGTTTTTCGAAACATTTTATAAATCGAACTAGCTTTTAAAAAAAAACAAATTTGACTCAAACCTGTTGACGTTATTGTTTGTGTGCGTAGATTTCTCAGTGTTTTGATATTTTGTGTTAAATTGTGTTAAAAAACGAACTAAAAATGGATATAGAAAATGACTTTTCATTAACACCACCAGAAAATAGAGAAGCTGCTGAAGTTGCCTCATTAAATTTATTGCCGGAAAAGTCAAGGAAAGTATATAATATGGCCTATGAATATTTTTTGAACTGGCAAAAGGAAAAGAAAACACTTCATCTTCTGAATCGACTTTATTAGTATACTTTACTGAATTATCCGCAAAATATAAATCTTCAACACTATGAACCTATTACTCAATGCTTAAAAGAACGATCACCTTACATCAAGGTATAAATTTAGAAGATTATAAAAAATTACGAGCATTACTAAAAAGAAAATCAGAAAATTTTCAGCCTAAAAAAGCGAAAACTTTTTCTAGCGAAGATATCAATAACTTTTTAACTAAAGCATCTGATGATAAATACCTAGCAACAAAGGTAAGATATTAAGTAAATCTTTCACATAGTTATTTCATTACATTCTGTAATTTAAGGTTGCTTTAATAATGGGAGTAATGGGTGCATGCAGAAGTAATGAGTTGTATGAAATGAAAATAACCCATTTACAAGGTCTTGGATCAGCTTTTTTGGTTAATGTGCCAAATACCAAGACAAAAATTTACTGTTACGGATAACTTTTACAAAATATGCCAGACATATATAAGTCTTCGACCAAGTCATGTAACCAGTGACACATTCTTTTTAAATTACCAAAATGGTAAATGTACAACTCAGAGAATTGGGATAAACAAATTTACAAAAATAGGAAAGGATATCGCTGCTTTCCTCAAATTTCCGAATCCAGAACAATATTCTGGGCACAGTTTCCGCAGATCTTCTACAGCAATACTGGTTGACGCGGGCGGGGATATTACTGCTCTCAAAAGACACGGTGGATGGAAGTCCACCGCCGTAGCAGAAGACTACATAGACGAATCCGTCAAAAATAAAACCGATACGGCCAACAAAATATCATCTTCAATTCAACCAAAAGTAAACCAAACGAATCAATGTACACATAATTCAAGTGTTTTGTCGCCAAAATATTAGTTTTGAGGTTAATTCTATCCCTGCGATTAACTTGACCAATTGTTCAAATATTACAATTATTAATAACTATAAATAAATAGCATCATCTTGTAAGATTAGATACGTGATATTTGTTAATCTAAATACATAGATTTTTGTGTTAATTATTATGAGATATTATACGATTATTATAATTTTCCATAACTATGTACTGTGCATAAATGAACAATAATGTATTGTATGAAATATTTGTTAGAATAAAATAGTGTTTCTAAAAATATGTATGTAATATAACAAAATTTTCCAACAAAAAAACTTCAACAAAAATATTTAGTAGTCGTGGATAAAGTATGATATTCTACTCGCGAATAATGGCTATTATTCTCTCGGTGATTTAGGCCACACGCCTGCGGCTCGTGGCCGTAAACTTCACCTCGTGAATAATAGCCATCATTATACGCTTGTTGAATAATATACTATTAATTTATAATACATGATATATTTCCTTTATATTTTACTATAATCGATATTAGTGCGAATTAAAATACGCATGATTTAAAGATATCGCCGCAGGCGTTCGATAATTGAGACTATTGCATGCATAGAGGTTTATAACCAATCATAACTGAGATGTAGCAGTGGCTTATGGGGAAAAGTCGACATTCTCATTGGGTGAAAAATTTTGTTTTCAATCTAACAAACCTCATCAAATTATGTCCAGAAATCAAATATGTTTGTTATATTTTCATTTTGTTAATTTGCTTATAAACTAACATAGAATTGATTATAACTGTTGTCTTTTAGTACTATATGAATGGAATAGTCTCGCAAAATACAACTCCTAGGATGAATATTTTTATGTCTGACTTTTCCCTAATTTATGTTTTTATATTGCTTTCAGGAAATACCACTCGTTGCTGCGCAGCTCGTGTCATTTCCATCGCAACATAAATTTCGTTACGCTAAAACTCGTCTAGACTATTACACTAATTATGCTACTCGTGGTATTACTAATGAACATTACGTTAACCGAGTGAGTACCGTTTATAAGAAATATTGCTTGGTTGTAGATTAAGGATATTTAAAACACTTACGCAGGCGTATTTGATATTTGATGTAACCGTCGATTTATGTTTTCTTCAGTATAAGGATTATTTTTCATTTCAACAGCATTTTGCCATTTTTGTTTTTCTCGTTCGCTATAAGTACCTAGAAGAAAAAGCATTATTTAATAAAAAAGAAATGTTTAGAACCACACCTTTAAACATTTCTCTTAATTCAACATCTTCGATAATTGATAACTCTTCATTATTCACTAGTATTTCAGAGTTTTTGGTATGTATATCACTCTTATAATTTCCAGAAACGAAATCATTTACATTTGGAGCTTCGCTAAAATTTAACACCGTATTATCTTGTTCAATTAATTAAAGATTGCAAACCTCTTGATTGGTGTCGAGCATTTGAATATTGTTCTTGGTAACGTTGCATACTTTTCTGTGTACTCCGTATCTTGCTCTATATGACTGTCTAATGAAGTATATTCTACAGTTTCTATAACAAAGAAGGTTTAGTGTGCATAAGTACTACTACTAAACAATACCTGTTTGATTTACAATTTCTTGATTGATTGTTTCTGATATTCCTTCATTAGCGTTCTCATCATGAAACGATATAAACTCTTCCAATATTCGCTCATGTTCTCTTACAATCTGAGAATCATCAGTACTACGATCCAACATAACTTGGTTTTCAATTTCATCACTTTGAATTACAAATGTTTGGTTTGTTGTTGACTTGGATAAGCTTTCTTCCACTCGTTCAGTATCTCCATTTTCTGACCCGGCATCTGATAAATCGGTAGTATCTTCGGCTTCTCTATCACCGATTAAAACTTTTGCTTCAACAGTCGGGTTAGGAACTAACATGGGTACAGGAATTGGTGAAGCTGTTCCAGCAAATTGCCGTTTCTGCAGCCTCCAATTTTCTTTCCATTCTTTACCTTTGTTGTTTTGTAGAATTTGTTCTTCATCCGAAGATAAAGCTTCTTCAATACGTTGATGTATCTATTAAGTGTGTAATTTCATTACCAACTCTTTATTAAATGTTAAAATTACCGTTAGTGAAGCATGATCAACGTACTTTGTAGAACCCGTACTTGAATCGCTACGCACCCATTCTTCAACACTTGATACAGATGTTGTATCTGCATCTCCTGTAGCGCTATTACAATTTCTCCATTTTGCGTCCAAAGTTTCTTCTCCAAAATAATACTCTTTATTGTTTGGAGTAGATAAGTTGGATCTTCGACTAGATACACTATTAGCTGATGATGAAGGTAATTCGTCTTGATAATTTTCAATTACCTAGAAATTACGTTACAATAAGAACGTTTTTATTGTTAATGCTATTAAAAAAAAATTGGTCAAACTGTGTTTCTGTGAATTGTCTTCCCGCTATACAAAGGTTAAACATGTGTGACAATTTTGGTATTTATGATGTATTGTGGTTATGGAGTCTAATGTTCTCTTAAAACTGGAATTGGATCATGTGGTTATTACATAAAAACTAGGAGTGGTATTAATCTATTTTATTATAAAGTTTAATATGATATCACATTTTAGTACTTTATCAATTTAAAGTGATAACATTCAGGAATGTTATTTTAATTTTTGCATGTGTGCAACGTATATAGCGGGAAGAGAATGAAGACACACCTGTAAAAAGTTATTTTCCAAATTATCGCGAGTTTTTCTGACATCAAGATGATATTCCTTACCTTGTTAATAATGGCAGTTGCAAGAAGATCTTCATACGTCCGATTAATTTCTTCAGCAGGTTTTCCTGGATGATCTGGCACTTTTTTCAATGTTGGTAAACCAATGGCTTCTTGAATAATTCGTTGGATAAGCAACTTCAGACCTGCATGAGTAGAGCATGGTGACTGTCCTACTACCGGGAGATCTGAAAAAAAAACAAATCTATAGTTTCCTAGTGCCCTTAATACATAAGTAGTACAATACGTTACATTTCAGAAAACACAGTGTTTTCTTTGAAAAAACTTACCTAATATAACTTCAATAAAATAATGCCAAGCATAAACCACGCAACAAAATATAATCCAAGTTGTAATATAAACACTAGTAGTAATGGTGCAGAACGTTGTTAACATTTTTATGTTAAAAAATATTTTAGAGAATATACCATCTGATTAAAACTGATGAATTAAACTAATAGCCGCTGAGATATGTGTATTACAAAGTACATTGTTTTTTAAGTCGCTGATTGTTTTTTATCACTGTTATCTTTTAGTACTTCACTTTACAATTTTCAATTACAAAATTTTTTTAATCTATTTTTTGTTACCATTTAACATACTTTTCTTTACATTTAAAAAATTGTTTTTGTAAATATAAATTTAATTGGCACCATAAACATAATTCTTATCAAACTTAAGTAATGCAGTTATATAACGAATGCCTCATCCTTGAAGTAGGTACCTATTAGAAAATTAATCTTTAAGTTCAACAATATTCTCCGCAGATAACATAGCTTTGGATTTAGAGTTTCAGACTGGATTTTTAGAGTGGCGCTTGTTCATTGTTTCAAATTATTTAATGAACTGATTGGGTAAAAATCAATAGTTATTAAAACGAAATACATAATTATGAAAGTGTGTTGTCGGAGACAATTATCTTGATTAAACAATTTTTAATAAAATTGTTTCCATCCTACATGACCCGAAAATGCGAAAATTTAATTTCCCTCGTTAGCCACGAAAGTAAACCAGTGTCTCCTTTGTTACTATGCTTTACTCATATATGTGTGCCTTTATATATACTGAATATCTGGTGTGGAATAACACACGACCTTCCAACCTACAGAGAGGAAATTAAATGAAATAATTTTAACAATAATTTTTTTAGGATAATTATGCATCCCCTTTTTCGATACGCTCATAACGAAAATAGGTAACATTGTAAAAACGAAACAATAATCTATGTCGGATGGACGTTTAAAACTTCATGTCAGATAGAGGTTAGTAAACAAATAGATACTAACTTAAAAAAATTCTGCTTCTTTAAAATACCGATAATACAATTGAAGCATTTTCAACAGCTGTTTCAGAAATATAAATGTAAGAACCAAGAACTAATCCTAATAAACTCCCCTCCCGCCATTGAATTTCTCTCTAAATCTAATCAACTACAGGAGAAATGAACTGCTTAAATATACAATTTAGAGTATGTATGTGTTGTCGCTCTGGAGTTATCGTGGATACTAACATGTATACTCCATGTCAGCCGGGGAGGTACCACCACCCTTACCATGGGCTCTTAATATTAGGTCTCCGATTTTCTGAGCTCGGTAAGGGCTGCCGGTTACCTTTTCCATCATCCTTAATCTATTCTCATCCTTATTCTTCCTTCTCGCCCTCACTGTTTACCTATCGGATTAAAAGTCCCAAATTAAAAATAAGACGGCTGTGGTTTCTAGGGTAATAAATTCCGGAAGTAAAATCCTGCTCCATTCGGATGTCCGGGAGGGCAGGGCCCAAGCGACCTCGGTCATCGAAAGTATCAACTTTCTGATTCACTACACACACATTCGCGGTATCAGGTCTAATCTTAATGCTATTCACCAACATCTTGAACAATTACAACCTGATATTTTGTTTCTATCTAAAACACAAGTCTCCTCTGAAAGCTCCGAGTCACCCGACTTGCAATTTCCTCAATACCAGCTTCCCTCTAACTTTCGATATATAGGAGGCGTATGTGCCTACATCAAGGACAGAATTGCTTGCAAGAGGGTTTCTTCCTTAGAACATAAAAATTTTGACGTGATTTCGTTTAAACATTCTGGTGCTAACTTTGTGAAATTCTACTGTTGCATTTACAGGTCTCCTAATGACAGTGACTTTCAAGACTTCTTCGTTACCTTAGTATGAAAGTTGACTATCTCCTGTCTCCGTTTCCAACTTACGATATCTCAATTGTAGGCGATTTCAATGTTCATAACTCTAATTGGCTTCAGTTTTCATCTACTACAAATCCCGTTGGTCATAGTGCAGAAACATTTGCTATTTCATGTGATCTCACACAAATGATTTCTGGACCCACAAGAATCCCTGATAACCCTAACCATACTCCACATCTTCTAGATCTCTTTCTTACATCAAACCCTCTTGTTTATAGAACTTCCATTCTTTAGCCTTTAGGTCTAATAGAAATCATTTCTACTGTACCTAATTCCACTGTCGTTCGCAAAACTGATAGAACCCTGTGGTGTTTTAAGTCAGCTCGATGGAGTGATTTACGGGATTTGTTTGCAACCTTTCCATGTCGTGTATATTGTTTTAAGTCGTCCTCTTCTTCGGACATCGCTTTTTCAGTATCTGAAGTCATCCTCATGGGAATGGAGTTATACATTCCCAAAAAACAGTACCGTATAGGTCATTCACGTTCCCAACCCTGGTTCAATAAGGCTTGTGCTGATGTAATATCTTTAAAAAATAAATATTACATTAAATGGAAATCTAATAAATCGGCCGACAGTCATGTAGAATACGTTGGTGCTAGAAATATCTGCAAAAGCGTCATCACTAAAACTAAAAAGTTGTTCGAACAACGAAAATGCAATGAACTAGCTACATCTCCTTTAGGCAGACGTACATTTTGGTCTTAGCTAAAGCCATTAGTAAAAACTTTGGAACATCTTCATTTCCCCCCCTGACGTCTATTGACGGATCGATAGTTGCTGATTCTGTAGACAAAGCCAATGTGTTTGTGAATTTCATACGCTATGAAACCAATTCATTTTCGGTACAAGCTCTTGGAATCGATCATCAGTAGGCTTGATCTCAATAAGACGACTGGCCCAGACGGTATCCCAGCTATTGTCTTAAAGAAATGTTCCCCCAAACTAGTACCAGTTCTATCTAAGCTCTATACGATCTCTATGTCTTCAGGGGAATTCCCTTAATCATGGAAGTTAGCAAATGTTCAACCTATTCCCAAAAAAGGCGATAAGACCGATCCCTCAAACTACCTGCCAATTGCCATCACTTCCATTTTGTCTAAAATCATAGAAAAAGCCATCAATCAGCAACTGCTCACGTTCCTTGAAACTAACACACTCCTTAGTGACCACCAATATGGGTTTAGGCAAAGTCGTTCAACAGCTGATCTTCTTTCATATGTGACCCACGTTTGGAACTATACAGAAGAGCAGTCCGGTGAAACAGTTGTAGTCGCTTTAGATACCTCAAAGGCATTTGACCAAGTTTGGCATAAGTGTTTACTTGCCAAACTCACCTCGTTTGGGTTAAATGATACTCTCATCAACTGGGTTTCTAGTTTCCTTGATAAAAGACGAATACGTGTCGTAGTTGATTGCTCATTTTCAAAAGAAATTAGCATTAACGCGGGCGTACCACAGGGATCCGTTATAGCGCCTACACTTTTTCTGCTGTACATTAAAGACCTTATTTCTTCAACAACTAACCCCATCCATTGTTTTGCTGACGATAGCACTTTTCACTGTAGTTCATCTTAGTCTACTCATAGTGATAATCCACCTTCTATGTCAAATCAAGAAATTAAAGCTGAAATGAAAAATTCAATCAACAAAGACATTCAACGTATTCTCGAATGGGGAATCAATAATCTAGTTAAATTTAATGCTAACAAAAATGCCAAAAAGATCGATCATTTCCCGTTGTAAGTGTGAATGGCTCAGTTCTTAAGTTTTCAGACTCTATTACTCTGTTGGGTATGACTGTATCTTCAAATCTCTCATGGGTTGACCATCTTCTGTCAGTTACCAAAACAGCTGCTCGTAAAATATGCTTTTTGTACAGATCTAAGCAGTACTTTACCTCTCGACAACTCCTTCTGCTGTATAAGGCCCAAATTCGGCCTCATCTGGAATATAATTCTCACCTCTGGGTTAGTGCTCCGCAATACGCTCTCGATATCGTTGCTCGTATTCAAAAGAGAGCGATTAGGCTTATAAATGGCCCGTCCTTAACTTCTCACATATAGTCCCTTGAGCATAGAAGGATGGTTTCAGTTCTTTCTTTGTATTATCGTTATTACAATAGCAATTGTGCTGCTGAATTATATTCTTTGATACCATCTCGGGCTATCTTTGCGAGAAACACTCGGTTCGCTCATTCACTTCATCAGTATGCAGTACAAATCTCCACATGTCGTACCAAATGGGCGCAATCCACATTTTTCTACACGGCTTCTAAACTCTGGAATGATCTCCTAGTTCCTGCTTTCCCTCACTTATGATATGAGAAAATTTAAGGTAGCTGTTCATAGGCTTCTATTGGCAATTCATTATCCCTCTATCCATCCTCCTAAGTGTTCCTGAGTGCTTTACCACGATAGGCCTTATTTAGCCTGTTCAGGTCCACAATCATAAAAAAAAATTTATCCAAGTGTTTGGGGGCCTTGGTAGTTGCCTTAGTCTTCGACCCATCATGTGCGATACATGTTCAATAGGTGAAAGATCTGGCGATCGCGCAGGCCACGGTAATACTGGTAGCTGCACTTGATCCAGACACCTTCTTGTAACATGTGCGGTATGTGGTCTAGCATTATCTTGTTGCAAAATACCATTTGACAACATCTGCATTAACGGTACTACCACTGGCCCCAAAACATTATCAATGTAACGCTGAGGAGTTAATGTGCCTAGAATGTACACAAGAGGAGGTTTTCCACCAACACGTATGGCGCCCCAAACCATGACTCCAGGTGTTAAGCCTGTGGGTTGTGTTCCAACAAACTCTAAATTTCGACGTTCTCCTCGAAACCGCCGCACCTTCTGACGACCATCGTTTCGCCAGAAACAAAAACGCGATTCGTCGCTGAAGACGACGTTATTCCATTGAAGGCCCCAATCCCGCCGCTCTCGATACCATGCCAATCTAGCAGTCTTATGCTCTTGAGTTAACTGGGATCGTCGGTACGGACGATACGAATGTAAGCCAAAAGACTTAATTCTCCTGTAGATTGTTGTCATTGCTAGGTGACGACGAATAGCTCCTGTCCAGTTCACCGCAATAGACCTTGTTGACTGAAACCGATTTCTTGTGGCCATCTGCCTAAGAAGTCGTTCTTCACGATCATTGGTGCAGTGTGGTGGCCTTTCACTGGGACGAGGTCGTTGAATGCCTTCTTCAGACCAAGAAGACCAAATGCGGGCCACCGTGGCGTGGTCTTCTGCCGATTTCTCGAATTGACAAACCTACTTCTTTCATGCCGATAATTCTACCCCTGTCAAAATCTTAAACTTGGGCAAAGTTTCGTCGTTGTCTTACTGGGAGCATTTTTTCAGAATAAATGTGTCAGTTAAACAACAAACAATTGACACTAAGCGACTAGATTTCTTAAAATGTATAAATAAAAATTGTTGATAATTGATGTTAACAGTGGTGCAAAGTACATAATGACTTGTTCTTTTTCACAGCATTATTATTTCATTTGAAACGTAGTGTAGTAGTAAAGTTTAGTTGGTCAGAATAAAATCATTTATGATAGACAAAAATCGAAAAGATCTAGGAGATTGTCGTTGATTGTGAATAGAAATTTTCTGTTTTGTTCCGAAATTAAAACTTGATAAATAACAATTTAGTTTGTAGTAAAACGAACATTTTAAATGGAACATTACACTTAAAACCTTGTCACGTGTGTAAGTGGGAAGCGGAGGAAAAGGAAAGGGTTCTCTACTCATCTACAGGTAAAGTAAGCAAACCGTTCTAGCTCAATGTCGGTTAAGGGAGGGGTTTAGAGAAAATAGGTATTATTGTCAGACGCCAAGAGCCGCTCCCCTTTTTAGAGAAAAAGCACCACTATCCCGACTATTGGACAGTGATGGTAAATGAGATGAGTAGGAAGAAACAGGGACGGAAAGTACAAAAGGGAAAGAAATAAGAAACTGCAGTAGTGTGAAATAAAAAAAGATATAATATTCAGCTCAGTCGAAATAATTATGTGTGTGGATCTATTCCACTCAAAATTATATGTAGGAGGTAATTTGTGTCTAAACTATACCAATAAACAGTATCGTAAAAAACAAAAAAAAAAATGGAAATCTGATTTTAAGCAGATACAATCAAATATTTGTCATGAAGGTTATTAACCAGAATAAAAAAAATAAAATTAACGATCGCAAGTTGTAATGGATTCAGTAACTTTGAACCCAACCAGTAATTGTTAGCAAAAAAAAAATTCAAATTAAACGTTTCCCTTCAACGATCTTTCATTGTGTTGACCTGGAAGAAAACGGGTATATGTCACTCTAATCAGCGTTTAAAAATAATCACACAACCAAAAAATGCTCTTGACGTCGTTGTACTGCATTTAAAAGAAACAGTAATACATTTAGAATACTCGGTAAACATAAATAAATTTAGAATATGTCTTATGGAATAACAATTCAGTCCGCCAAATTTAGTTATGTAATAGTTAAAATGAAGTAACAGCAAAGTGAAGTCACTAAACTGGTACTGAACGTTCCTTCAAAAGGTTCACTATGAGCAATAAAATATTTAAAACCAAGGAGCCTTCTTTAATCTTAAAACTTCAGATATGACTCAATGTATGGTACGGGCGTGGTTCTAATTTATCAAAAATGTAAAGTTAGTAATGAATATTGTAAATTGAGAAGTTACTAAAAACACTTAAATATGAAATCGACAAATGTTTTAGCAATGTGTGAATACCCACCAGTATAATTTTGGTCAATTAGGTTGACTTGCAAAATTTGAACTTCATATAAAATAAGAATGATAATATTGTAATTCTACTAATTAAGTCGATATTATTATTTTGTAGTGAGTAGAACGTCAAAGAAATCACTTTCGAGTAATCCCAATATAAAGCAACGATAAAATATGTACTCAAATTCATGTGATAGATAATAACACTCTGACCTTTGTTCGTAGGGGTTAAGGATTACCATAATGTAATTACAGCACAGAAGGTGGTGCAGCCGAATCCAAAGAGCAGAATTAAGATGTCGGTTGAGCGTCCATAAAAGAACATGTAGCGAATAGAACGTGCAGACGTTTTACAGCAATTGTCGAAGTTAAATTCCAATCGTTAATTTCCAGATATTTAGAGATAACTAAGTAATTACTAAACCATTAGATGATAACCATTACGTGCTAAAAGGATAAGGTAGGTAAGTATTACATTAGGTTACATTAATTACGCCTTATGTTGTAGACGGGCACATTAAAATGGTATGCACTGTTTTCCGTAGTCGATCGAAAGGATCAGTAGTTTGTTTAGAGGTGGTACGCCTTCAAACGCTAACAAAGAAAGTTATGTTTTACCAATGAGAAAGAAAAATCTATGTCATCTTACCCAAATTTTAGCAACTAGAATATTTCTTTAAAACCGCAGTTAAATGCGAGCAACAAAGCTGGTACAGAGAGTGTAGAGAAAATCAAATATGCTTTGTCGTAGTTATTTCTCCTAGATTATACCCGAATAATCGTGTTATTAGAAATTTTCCAGAAGAAATATTGAAATTTTCTAGCATTGCTAAGATGGCGATCGACAGAAGGAAGAGAAAAGCGTTATCAATCCGTTTTCAACCAAAAAATTGTTATACAAATCGCTTTTCTATCGATATTCAATAAAGAAAGTTCCAAATTATTGTATTTTTCACGCCGCCATCTGGCGAGAATTTCATACATTAACAATTATATGCTATTAAATAAGTAAATACCAAAGTTACATTATGCCATTGGAGTATAGAGTATGTGTACTTCTTATAATTAAATTTATGTTGGCGAATTTAGCGCGTTACAAACTTTGGCACGTTACAAACTTTAGCACGTTACAAACTGTTATATTAATATCAGGTAGAGATAAGTAAACCGAAGCATTCAAAAATAGAATTTAAAATCCGATCAATATAATTACGAGAGTTTTAAATTAATATAACAAGCTATAATTAACACCGTCATAAAATTCATTATATTATTTCTTAAAAAATTGCATTGTTAAATAACATTTTCAATATAAATAATTAAAGTTAAACCTGCCACCGAATTCCACCGTATGAATTCCAACTGTAATGTAATATTGTAATCTCGTTCCCATTGTGTAAAAGAAACTATTTTAATAATATATTCTAACCGTTTAACACATGTGCAAGAAGCAACCGACTTGTGTAAATTTTGAGTTATAACTAAACAAAAGTGTTCGTCATTATTAATTAAAACATTCTATAGAATAAATATTTTTAGTAGAAAATGGTAAAAATTGTATGTCAATCGATCAGTTATTTAACGAAGTATAAGATCATTAATTAGGTATTTTCAAGTAACGTCGTCACAACGTGTGACCTTGCCTGATGTTGGACAACTTCAAGATACGTTCTTATGGGATGTGATTGTTTTCTGACAATTTTATCGAAAATCGTAGGCGGTGAAAATGTTTCTGCGCTAATAATTGTAGATGAGGATTGTATTGATACAATTTACCGGAAATACGTGAATGAAGTGAACAATTATCCTACATAATACTGAAAAGTTCGTGTGATTTTTAGTTTAGTTATTATCAAACTCGTGCAATTAAAGAATTACATTCAAGATAAGGCTCTTTTGGCTGCGATATGTTAAAATGCGTATGTAATAGATTCGTTACTACACTGGAATACCAAGCTATAAAGCTTTCTTTCAATATAATATTTACAAAAGCAATTGAACGTTATATCAAAATAGCACCACAAGCAGTTATTACAAATAAGTTCAATCATTTTTTGATAGTGTTAATAAAACTCTGGTTAAATTTAGATTTTACTTTGTTTTCTTATACATTTCATGTTAGCATCCCAACTATTTCTAGAATTTTCTATTCGAGACTAAATGTAAGGTACTTTCGACTATGTAAATTTATTCTATAGGCCTTAAAGAGACAAATTAATAAAAACAATGCCACCTTGTTTTAAACAGGCATTTGGCAATAGAATCACCATAATTATAGATTGCTTTGAAATAAAATTGTAAAGGACAAAAAAATTGGAAATACGGTGCACAACTTGGTCTACTTATAAACATCATAACACTATCAAAGTTCTTGTAGGGATAACACCAGCAGGCTCGATATCTTATATTTCACAAGCAGATGGTGGAATCACTTAAAGCCATTTGTTCTGGAATTTACCAAACTTCACATGAAAATACGTACAAATTTCTATTGCAATGTCGTAACGGCACGAATACGTGTTCATAAAATCTAACCAAACTATAATATACACTAATAATGTTCACTAATTAACTATGAAATATCTTAACATTACACACTAACACTACAATAAGTCAATTATCACGATTTTTTCTGGAGAAAACACTTAAAAATCACAGCAAAACACGTAGGTTCCTAAGAAACGCTAACACAAGTTGTCCTAGATAAGCTGTTAGAGACGGAGCTTCTTACGTCAGTGTGATGTACATGAAAATGCCTAAATGATTTAAAATTAATTAAAACAAGTTGTTACACTGTCGCCTCAGCATAGAAACCTGGAATTTCCAACTATCCCTCTTTTAATATTTCATACTCTATATAGGAAAGTGCCATAGTCAAATTATTATCTTTCGTTCTCACTGCTTCAAGTATCCAGACTGAAAACTGCATTTTGCAAAGGAATATAAGCTAAAGCGTAGTTTACCTTGATTGATATAATTAAACTAAATAGATACTAGCTCTGTAATCAAGTTCAAAAATTAGTTCATTTATTCGGACATAAGTAGTAAACACTCACTCACTCAGGCTCACTGACACTCACTCACACTCACTCACACACACACACTCACTCACACTCACTCACTCACACTCACTCACTCAGGCTCGCTCACTCATTCACACACACACACACACACTCAATCTCACTCACTCACTTACACTCACACTCACTCACTCACACATCACGCACCACACACACATAGACCACCCACACATACCACCCACACACACCAAGCACACCACTCGCACACACACGCACGCGTGTACGCACACACCCACACTTAACACACACAACGCACACACATACATACATACGTACCCATACACGTATGCACACAAACGCGCGCGCTCACGCACGTACCCACTCACTCGCACTCACACACTCACTCACTCACACTCACTCACTCTCACTCACAATCAAACTCACTCACTCTCTCAGACTCTCACTCACTCAAACTCCCTCACACTCACTCAGATACACTCACACACAATCACTCACACTCATTCACACACACACACTCACATTCAATCAAACTCACTCTCACTCATTCACACACACTCACATCCAATCGAACTCACTCTCACTCACTCACAGTGACTCACACTCACTCTCACTCACACTGACTCACAGTCACTAGCACTCACACTCACGCTCACTCACACTCACTCACTCTCATTCACACTCACTAGCACCCACTCACACACACACACTCACTCATACTCACTCATTCACTCTCAATCACACTAACTCACACCCACTCACACTCACTCAATCACACTCACTCACACTCACTCATACTCACTCACTGACAGACACTCACTCACTCACTGACACTCACTCACTCATACTCACTCTCATTCACACTCACACACAGTCACTCACACTCGCTCAGGCTCACTCACACACAGTCTGTCACACTCACTCACACTCAGACTCACTTACACTCACTCACTGATTCACACTCACTCATACTCACTTTCACTCACTCACTTACACTTACTCACACTCACTCACTTACAGTCACTCACACTCACACACACTCACTCACACTCCCTCACATTCACACTTACTCACACACACTCACTCACTCTCACTCACTCACTCTCACTCAAACACACGCACACACTCGCGCTCGCACACAGACACACACGTACATTAATTTTAAATTGAACATAAATTATTTAAGAAATAAATTTATACATTTGAATAAAAAGTGCGAAGTTTTTGATGCTAATATTACTAAATACTACGAAATTTAGAGTGTTATGTTTACCGATAGATGTTACAGAATTTGATAATACGATTTATAGTGAGAACAGAAATAAAGACGCCAGGCGACGTAGAATTCACAAAAAATGAAATTGAAGATATTACAAAAAATTTAAATAATAATAAATCTCCAGGAGAAGATCTGGTAAAATTTCACTAAAATTATTTTATAAATTTGCAAATGTTTGTCTTCTATTTATAACAAACGTTTAAAAGGAGGAATTTAGTGTTTGAAAATGTTCTATAATAATTTCTATTGTCAAACCAGGTAGAGAAAGTGATATTTTAAAATTTAGGCCCATAAGTTTGTTAAATGTTGGAAATATTATTGATAAATAGAACAATGCATTATCTATAGTCGAGTAATTTATTTAATAGTAACCAATTTGGATTCAAACATAAACCAAGCACAGTAGTAGTTATGATTGCAAAACAATTCAATAGAATCTTTCTCAACATAAACACAGCTTTATAACTTATACCCTTAGTAAGAATTATTTTAGAAATAGGCAATCAAAAATTGAACTATTGTAGAGAAAGGTTTATAAGCAAAGATTGTCCACAAAGCTCTTTTAATTTAGAACAATTACAAGAATTAGAATATTTAGGAATGTTTCTCAGCTCAAAATTTACATTTGATAAACTCAAAATGTAAAAAAAAAATTAAAAATGATTTCTAGATCTGCTAAAATTAAATGGGGATTAAAATCTTAAGTGTTACAAATAATTTATAAAGTTGCTGTTTTAGCTTAGTTATCGTATGGTATGCCTATTTCTATCAGCGCTTTAAAAAAGAAAAAGAACTGTAAAAAAATAGAAAGTGTAGGTACACAAAAACTAATTAATTTTAAAATAGCTAAAATTTATAGAACTATTTCATAGGAAGCACCATGTGTAACGCCTATAATAATTAAATTACAAGATTTAGTAAATATTTATAATATTAATACCAAATATAATAATAATTTGCACACCCCGATTAAAGACTGATACATCCTGGTATATTATCCACTATAAATACTGGTGAAAGTTCAAATCATATTTATGGTATTTACAGGGACTGAAGTAAAATAAATAGTAAGGTTGGAATTTGGAAAAATAATGAACTATTCTGCACATTCAATAATAAATTAGATAAGAAATGTATAAATAACCAGACCGAAAGTTTAACTGTATTATAACCATTATTAAAAATTAAAAACGTTAACGTAATTAAAAATAAAATATCTAGTGTGGAACAACACATGACCTTCCAACCTACAAAATGGAAAAGAAAAGAAATGAAATAATTTTTTTGCGCGACTATACTCTATCTGGTTGTTTATATCGTCTGTTTTCACGACGGTAAGTTTTGTTTACTAGTTGCTAAGAATAAGTACGACGGTAAGTATTTTAGCGTTCTAGAACGATAAGTAAATTTATTCAATTTTAATTAATAACAATTTTTATAATTTACCTATTAACATAAATATTGAAAATACAATTATTACAACTTCCAATTGTCACCGGAAGCTTATTTTGGAAAACATGCCGATGAAAAAATTTCAGTACCATCTACTGGAACCTCGTACAACTGATGTACCCTTTCCAATAACCTGATTAGTGAATTTCCCATTTCGATAATTTAAAAAGAAATGAAACGATTTTGCATTTCTTGGACGGAGATTTTTATATTTGTAATATATGTCCAAATAGAGTACTTTACTATGTGCAATGTTAATAACAACAAATGATCGCTGAATATTTGTCTTAGTTTGGGGTACTTTTACAATGATTAACCCATCACGTTCCTCAAAGTCTTCTATTTTTATATTATATAACTCTTCTCGTCTACATGCACCATCTATTCCTAATATCATCCCTACCTATAAAAAATATATCAATTTACTTTAATATGTAATCTACTACATTGTGTGCAAGAAATTTTTCAGACTCGATTAAAATATTCATTATAGTTTTCAATGTTATTTTCACAAAAAACTGCAATGGCTGCAGTTATTTACAAATTGTTACAGCAACGAAATACAAATTTTTAAGACAACTTGATATAACAACACTAATATACATATATACATATTGTTATTTATTAAGTACATATTTAAATCTTTTTAATAAATTTAGTCGCGCAAAAAAACGTCATAAGCATCTCAAACATTAAGGCCTACCGATCTCAGACATAAATATCTTATATAAGATATCTATCATCTCAGACAATAACTGGAGTCGTCGCTTTTCTCTACCTTCAAACAATTGCCATCGATCAGTAAAATGTCTTTACTGTTCTAGATACTATGGTAAGATACTATAACATTTTTTTTAGAATAATTAAGAACCTCTTTTATAAGAAGTTAATTACGAAAATATGCAACATTGTAAAAATAGAATAATAATCTATGTCAATGAGACGTTTAAAACTTCATATCTGACAGAGGTTGCTAACTTAAAATATCTGGTGTAAAACACCACACGACCTTCCAACCTACAAAATGGAAATTAAAAGAAATGAAATAATTTCAATAACATTTTTTTAAGATAATTATGTTACATCTTTCATAATTAGTTAATTACGAAAATATGCAACATTGTAAAAACAGAAACAATAATCTATGTCAAACAGACGTTTAAAACGACATGTCTGACAGAGGTTAATATATATCTAAATGCTAAGTTAAAAAATTAAAAGAAATGAAATAATTTGAATTATAATTTTTTTTGGTGTAACTATGTAACCTCTTCTTTGTTCGTTCATAACGAAAACAGGCAACATTGTATAAACAAAAAAAATAATCTGTCAGAATGACGTTTAAAACCTCATGTCAGATAGATATTAATATATACATGTTAACTTAAAAAAAATTCCAAAGTCGCCCGCTTCTATTAATAATGCAGTATAACCATTTTCATTCATGTTTAATTAATTTTTTGACTCACCTTGCGTTATACTAAAAAACGTTATAAATAAACTAAATTACAATATCACTACAATAGAAAGAACTCGTATTGAAATCAGCAAAACTGTAATAGCAAACAAATTTTGACAACTAACTTACTAATGTCAAGTCGTTGCTACGGTGATGAAAAGATACCAGGAAAGGAGACGTATTTCTTGCCGTAAATATACAGATTGATTGAAAAGTGAGGGACAAATCGTCAATTCTCATCTACTCTACCATATTTCTGAAGGTAATTTTATGCTCTAAAATTTTTTACTGAGGTGTATTCCCGTAACAATTCAGTAATTAGTAAGTCTACCATAATTTTTTTTCATATCGTTGTGAAGCTTATGAAAAAAGGAAGTTTTTCCTTTATCGGCCATGTATCAAATATATCTCTATTGGAAAAATATTCCTCTTGGAAATTTGTCTTGGGATTTGAAAAAAAATCATTTCTGAATTCATTATGTCATTAATAATGTTGAATGATGAGTTTGTCTCGAACGAATTCAATATGCTTTAAGGCAATTTCATCTTCTACAAATTTCTCGTAATGTGTTTTCTTGTAACTCTTCTAGTTTGGAAGATACAGCGTGATTTAAAAAATAATTCCACGAAATAGAAAAAATTAAAAAAAAGTTAACATCTTGGAAACCATCAACAATAGACACACCCTGTATTAACAATTTTTTGTTCCTTTTGGCCAGAGGAATCAGCTGTTTTCGTTTTGGCCATCGAGTTTGGGTCACCCTGTATATATATATATATATATATATATATATATATATATATATATATATATATATATATATATATATATATGTATACAGGGTGACATAGAAAAAAGTGCCATGCATAGTGCCACGCGATAGAGGACACTAAAGTAAGAAAAAAAGTTCCTATGAACTTAGGTCCGCAACGCCTTCGTTTAAAAGTTATAGGGTGTTGAAGTTTAATTATTTTTTCGTTTTTTTCTAATATCTTTTTACAATGACGTAATAAGCGAATTCAAATATGACCTTAGTTCTTTTATTACTGATAGAGGGCGCCACATACAGGTTTCCATCTTGTTTGAATCGGTCCTAAATTATTGCCTTACACTGTATGTCATTTGCGACTGGAAAAATTTGTTTTTCCATCTTGTCTGCTTCAGAAAGGTATACCTTATTGAAGTCGCTAGGACCAACGGTTTACGAGAAAAATGCATCCGATGCATGCAAATTAACCAAAAGCGCCAAAGTAACTTATTTGAAATACAATGACATAACACTTCAACAATTAAATTTTAATAGCAACAATGAAGGGCAGTGATTAAAAACATTATATATATATATATATATATATATATATATATATATATATATATATATATATATATATATATATATATATATATATATATATATATATATATATATATATATATATATATATATATACTGGATTACTAAGTAGCTCAGCGGTAAAGGTGTCAGGCTTGTAAGGGGAAGGTACCAAGTTCTAATTCTGAGAAAAGTCAAGTACTTGGGAAAAAATCATCATGAATGAATTCGTCTGTAGTGCGAAATCAGTCCTTCCCAGGACTAAACCTGATGGCGGAAGCAGTGTACGCTTCCGAAACGTCGCGCTCAAAAAGCAAAAACTGTGTAAATGTTTTACATCTTTTCTGCTTCAGAAAGGTATACCTTATTGAAGTCGCTAGGACCAACGGTTTACGAGAAAAATGCATCCGATGCATGCAAATTAACCAAAAGCGCCAAAGTAACTTATTTGAAATACAATGACATAACACTTCAACAATTAAATTTTAATAGCAACAATGAAGGGCAGTGATTAAAAACATTATATATATATATATATATATATATATATATATATATTATATATATATATATATATATATATATATATATATATATATATATATATATATATATTGGATTACTCAGTGGCTCAGCGGTAAAGATGTCAGGCTTGTAAGTGAAAGGTACCAAGTTAGAATCTGAGAGTAGTCAAGTGCTTGGGAAAAAATCATAATATATGAAATCGACTCGAGTGTGAAAACAGTCCTTCTCAGGACTAAACCTGATGACGGAAGCAGTGTACGCTTCCGAAACGTCGCGCTCAAAAAGCAAAAACTATGTAAATAGGCCGATCAACTCAACTAAAACTTACACTTGCTTAAAATGAAAATAAAAAGCAAAATTATATTGAATATCAATACCTATTTATGACGGAAAACGTTGTTTGTGATGAACATGTGAAAATTTTAAAATATTATTTACTGAAGTAATGACATCCCATGAACATGAAGTTGATATTTACTGAAGGTCAAATTACTTTTTGCACAGTTGCCATGGAGACACCCAAGAATCCCGAAATCGGCCACTTTTGTTATGAAATACTCTCACAACATAGCATCTTATGTAGGTGGCTGGAAGAAAGTCAAGTGTTTTTCAAATTTTTATAAATAAAATAATTACAATAATTAATTCACATCCCCTTTCGTCTGGTAATTAAATAATTCAATTTAAAAAGACGCTGCTGCCTTAAATGTAGTTAAGAGATTAATAGAACATCACTTATTGTTTACTAAATACTAATTTTCCAGGTCGCTTGCTTTAACATGTTTCTAATTTATATGATAAATTGAATGAAAAAAATCAATATATAGATTGATCAGATTTCTATTTTCATGATTTGTATAAACAATACAATATTGTAACCATGTGTTAGAGAATAACGGCTGTTAACTATAAATTTCACTTAAATATCAATTTATCATTCTCATTACTACGCAAGTACTCTAGAAAGCTTTTTCTTAAGTGATTTACGTAGAAAAAACAACTAAACGACAAAAAATACTTATGTTAATTTGCAACTACTAGTATTTTCAATTTAGCTATCAATTACTGCATACATACACAGTTATAGCAAAGAACGTAATATGTATTACGTTCTTTGGTTATAGCATTGTCTTTTGATAAATAGGAGAAAAACAGACATGAGACAAGGGGAGTTGAATACTTTCTCTTACTATTATATTTCTGGTAAGGTCAACGTGAACATTTTTATTCCTGTTGTTTGTTATGTGTGAATACATTTCGTGTATTTGTCACTTGATACAACAATCATAACGTAACCTTCACGCAATTGCCTTGTGGGGCAGGCAAAACAATCCCTCTTATTTATTTCTCATTCACAATCTTTCTCTATGTTTTTCTATCTCTGCATACCACCCTAGCTTGCGCAAGATTCATACATCGTCTCTGCCATGTCCTCTTATTTTTAAAACTCCTTATCTTTCTTTTACCATACATCCTACTGCATGCAGCCAAGTTTTACGCGGCCTACCAGGCCCGGCCTTACCTCTAACCTCAACCGGCGTATATTTGCTTCGTTAATCTTGCGTTGTTCAGTCTCTCAATGTGACCAAACCAACGTAATACACTACTTTTATATCTATTAATCATCGTCTTTTCCTCGTCACACTCCGTCATTATACACTCATAAGTTATCTTATCCCTTCTCGTTTTACCAGATGCGCTTCTTAGGAATCTCACACCCACGGCATTTATTCCCCTTTCGTGCTTTTTTTTGACATACCCATGTCTCACTTGCATACAGTACTGACGGGACAAACACGCCATCATAGTTTGCTCGTTTCGCAGCTAGGCTCATGTTTTCGTTTCTCATTATCGTCCACATACTTCCAATCACATTCCTTCCAGCATTGACCCTTCGTCCAATCTCGCCATCCATTGTACCATCTGCAGTAAACATTCTACCCAGATATACCAACTCGTCCACTTGTTCCACAATTTCATCTTGCAGGGTAAATACTCTACTCTTCTTTCCACCTTCCCGATTGAACACCACAATCTTAGTTTTGTTCACGTTTACCTTTAGGTCCATGCTCTCACAGACTGTATGAAACTTCCTCTGAGCAGTTTGCAGCTCATCCGCACTGTGACTTAATAAGACTGTGTCATCCGCATACACCAGAACTGGTACATTTACCTCACCAACCATTACACCATTTGTATCGGTACTTGTTTGCCTAACACATTTATCCATGTATACATTGAACAACCACGGTGACATCATACAGCCTTGCTCAGTATTAAAGTATTCACTCACATCTCCTCTCACCCTAACACACACCCGGCCACCGTTGTATATTGCCCTTATTCATTGGACCTTTATTTACGCCATATTCATTTAATATTGCCCACAGCTTCTCCCTATTCACTCTGTGGTATGATTTCTCCAGATCTACAAACGCACAGTACAGCTTCTTTTTTACATTTAAACACTTTTCGATCACCTGCTGGAGAGAAACCATCTGATCAACACATGTTCTCCCAGACATGAAGCCACCCTGCACATCTCAAATCTTAGTTTGTGTAGTTTCTCGTACTCTATCAATCGGTATTCTTCCAAATACTTTACCAGGTACACTGAGCAAACTTATTACTCTGTAGTTCTTGCAATCACTCTTGTTCCCCTTACCCTTATACAGTGGTACAATAATCGCGCTGTTCCAATCTCACGGCACTTTGTCACACTTAAGGCATCCATTGAATAATTCACACAATCTTCGTATACGCTTTGCACCTCCACACTTTAATATTTCACCAGTGATTTCATCTGTGCCCGCTCCTTTACCGTTTTCAACTTTCGCACCGTTTTCTCTATCTCATTTATCCCAATATCCTTCTGAGTTTCATTCACCATTCCTACTACATTGCCCTTATTTAACCCTTCAGTCTTACTTTCCTCACTACTGTACAGGTTTCCAAAATATTCTTGCCAGCATTTTCTCACTTCACAATCGTCCCATACTATTTCGTTACTCGTACTCATCACTCCTGTAGCGTTCTGTTTTGGACACATATGCATATTTTTATGTTTTAAAATCAGCAATTAGCTAATAACGTATCGGACATAAGTTTTGAGAAAAAGTTGGCTTTGAAGTTTCTACTCGATTTGAATGTTTGATCTAGTTGCCATGCGATCGGTAAAGAAATCATGTTTTCTTGCTTTTGACAAACATCAAGTTTATACAATAACGGCGTTTAGAATATCATACAAACTTAAAATTCGCAAGAGTATCTATAGCTTAGTTGGACGGTTGTTCAAGAGTGAAGTTGTAAACTTGTTCAGAGATCAAAACGTTAATCAAGCAAAATTTATCGGGAAATAAGAGAATGCAAAGAGGATATACCTTTTCGCCTAAAACTGGAAGACCCCATGCTTTCAGTCAAAACTAATACTTTCGTACAATCCGCTCAAGACAGAATTGGAATCCTACTCGAAAGCTGGGTCTCATACAAAACCGTCCAGAGAACTTTGTCAGGAAATGGTGTAGTTTATAGAAAGAAAATCAAGTGTCCTAAATACACCCAGACGCAGCTTGATAGAATATCTATATGTTGCAGAGCTTTGAGACGAAGGCATTTTGTGAATAACCATGTGATCATAATGAATGATGAGAAACATTTTACGCTATCACATTCAGAAATGAAAGGTAACCGATGAGTTTTATACCTCCAAACGACGTAAAATTCAAAGCAAAGCAAAATTTGCTGACAAAGTTTTAGTTCTGTATTATAAGTGTTTTGTAACTGTGGTTTCATATTAGTTGAGTTGATCGTCCTGTTTCCACAGTTTTTGCTTTTATAGAGCGACGTTTCGGAAGCTGACTCTGCTTTTGTCATCAGGCATAGTCCTGAGAAGGACTGTTGAGTCGAATTCATATATTATGGTTTTTCCCAAGCAATTGACTAGTCTCAGATTCGAACTTGGCACCTTTCACTTGAAAGTCTTTACCTCTAAGCCACTGAGTAATTGAATATATATTTCTTAGAACATATATATATATATATATATATATATATATATATATATATATATAGAGAGAGAGAGAGAGAGAGAGAGAGATTTTATGGCTATCATCATGCCAAAGTCAGATTTGAAGTAACTTTTTTGTTTTGAAATAATTGAAGAAAACAAAATTGTGCATTTCTACTACCCCTGTAGCTCTTTTATTTGAAGTCTGACAACATTTTGATTTGTACATTATTATGACACTTTTAAAAAAGTACCAAAATTTATCTACAGTCATTTGTTTTGAAATACATACACTAACTATTGTTTTTCATATGGACGCCATCTTGGATTTTACATTATCGAGTAGTATTTTATCACCTTTTCAGCGATGTATCACATGATACGAGAATTTACTTCAATTATCAAAAATTTAAAAATATAAAATTGAAATAGTAGGCCTTGAGAAGGCATGGATTAATAAATGAAAAATTTACACAATTAGATTCCTAATTATTGTAATTTCTAATAACTAAAATAAAAGCAAAACCGATAATAGTAACTATCATAAAACATGCTCGATATGTCCCCCTCTACACTCCACATTTTCTACATTTTCATATCATGTAATACATTGTAGAAGAGGTGTTAAAATCCACTATTAATACTAATGTAAAAATCCAAATAGCGTCCAAAAACAAAAGTTAGAAATGTATTAACTTTTGTAAGTAAAAACAGATAAATTAGCAAGGGTTTAAATTTTTGATAGTTGGAAGTAAATTCTCGTATCATGTGATACATCGCTGAAAAGGGATAAAAATACTATTCGATAATGTAAAAATCCAAGATGGCGTCCATATGAAAAACAATAGTAGTGTATGTATTTCAAAACAAATGACTGTAGATAAATTTTGGTACTTTTTAAAAGTGTCATAATAATGTACAAATCAAAATGTTGTCAGACTTCAAATAAAAGAGCTACAGGGAGTAGTAGAAAATGCACAATTTTGTTTTCTTCAATTATTTCAAAAACAAAAAGTTACTTCAAATCTGACTTTACCATGATGATAGCCATAAAATTCTCTAAAACTTTCCCATTTAACCGACATTCTATCTTCAATATTAACGAATATAGCAATACATGCATGCTGAATCTCGGATACACTGTATATATATATATATATATATATATATATATATATATATATATATTACACTTTTGGTGGTTGTGCAGTGGTTTATTGTGCATATTGTGCCGTAATCTGTTGCGCAATTGTATTCTCGTCCTTTGCTATTATCTGCATGTTATCCCATTGGATGCGGTTGTCTGTGTTCAAGACATGTTCCAGGTATTTGGAAAACGAAAATATCGCTAGAACACTTAAATTAAATGGCTACCCCGATCTAACACCTAATCTAAACAGGAAAAGGGTAACCAAAAAACAGCGATAATACCGTACATACATGTTACCTCAAACAAAATAAGAAGGCTAGAAAGCAAATACAAGATACGCACTGTCTTCAAATGGACAAGAACGCTCAGGGGAATACTAACCAAAATCAAACCCCACAACGAAGACCAGAATTCCAAGAATTGTGTATACGTCCTACCATGCGAATGCGGCACATCTTACAAAGGAGAAAGCAGTAGACCACTAAAATGAGAACTTAGGAACAACATCCGCAAAGGCCAAATTGAATGATTGGAGATTCACCGAACATATTTGGAACGGAGATCACGCATGGGGATAACATACAGATACAGGCAAAGGAGGAGAATGCAACTCACCGGAAACTGAAAGAAGCCACATACATCACACTACCAGAAAATCCAATAAGCCAAACTAGTGTAGAAATAAAACCCAATTGGATCCCAACAATGCGCGAACAGCTTAAGCGTAATATACCCGCGCAACAGGTATATATATATATATACCGGTGTCTAGAATCTACCCACGTTCTATGGTTCTTTGTTATTAGAAGAGATACAGAGTCGGTTAAATTAGCAAAGTTGGGCAGAATTACATGATAATTCAAATACCGATAAGAAAATTCAACAACGTACCCAACTTTCTGAGATATCTGAAAATAACTAAAAATCGTCGAGATTTTCAATCGGCTATATCTGTTTTAATATTCAAAATACAAAAAAGTTCTAAGAGAGACTTTTGATAGCTATTTTTACGCAAAATGGTAAAATGCGATTACAAAATTTTTTTAGTAATTATTTTTCGAGCTACAACCCAAACAAACATTTTTTTAAATGGCAACTATAGGTGGTTATTGACTCATTCGATGGCTTATTTTTTTATGATTTCGAAAATATATAGCTTTGTATGTTTAATATTATTATTTAACTCATAATTTTCAAAAAAGATGTAATTATAATATTTATTTAACAAATTAAAGTGTGCCGTGAACATTTAAATAACAAAATAAGCTCATATTCTACTACTAAATTTGAGGAAACAACAAGAAATAGTGTACTACCAAAATAAAAACTTCTAAATAAATTTAACGAAGAGTAAAGAATATAAACAGATAACACAATCATATAAGTGCATCAAAATGCCCTCCATTATTTTGAACACACATTTGACATCGTTTTAAAATTTCGTTTTGAACTTTTGATAAACTTTGGGTTCTAATTTGTTGTATAGCAACACGAATTTTATTTTTTAAATCGTCTAGATTACCAGGTTTTACTCGGTACACTTTGTCATTAATTGCACCCACAAGAAAAAGTCCATGGTGGTTAAGTCTGGAGATCGCGGCGGCCAAGCTATTGAACCTCGATTTCCTATCCAATTATTAAAACGTTCCTGTAAATAGTTATACACAAGTAATCCATTGTGTGCTGGTACCCCGTCGTGTTAAAAATAATTCAAATTTTGAATTACGTTCAACGGAAGGTCGTCTAAAATTTCTCATATATATATATATATATATATATATATATATATATATATATAAAAATGTACACTTTCACTATTATCACACATAATAAAATACTAATTTTGACAAACCTGTTTACATCTTTTACAATTTTTAACATATATTACTACTGACGAAGATAACCGTAAGTGTTATCGAAACGTTTAGATTGTATAATTTAAAATACACCATTAAAAATCCAAAAAAAGACAAGTATTTTACCCTGTATATATGATATATATATATATATATATATATATATATATATATATATATATAAGATTATTTAGTGGCTCAGCGGTAAAGGTGCCTGACTTACAAGTGAAAGGTACCGAGTACGAATCTGAAATCATAATATATATGAATTCCACTCAAGTGTGAAAACAGTTCTTCTCAGGACTAAGCCGGATGACGGAAGCAGAGTCCGATTCAGAAACGTCGCGCTATAAAAGCAAATACTATGGAAATACGGCAATCAAAGTTTTAGTCTTGTGTGCGATTTCAATAGCTGTGTTTGAACACCTTAAGTTGGCACAATTCGAGGAGAAGCTGTAGATTCTGGGCTTTATACTCAAAGGTGCTTACCGAAACTGCTTAATTTTATTAATACCCATCATCCGAACGATGAAATAATATTTTCGCCCGATCTTGCTTCGTACTATAATGTGAAAAGGACTCGAGTGCGGCTGGGACAGAATAACGTCAATTATGTACCAAAACCAGATAACCCCCCAAATGTTCCTCAAGCTCGACCAATAGAAGAATTTTGGTCTGTATTGTGTCGAGAGGTTAATGAAAACAGTTGGGAGGCTCAAAATGAACAGCAGCTGCGGGCAAGAATTTTTAGAAAAATTCGGGCAGTTGACCGAGAGATTGTCCAAAGTAAAATGTTAATCAAATTGCATGGTTCGCCATCAGTTTTGTAGACTAGTTTTCTGTTGTCAAAAGGTGTAATATTAACCATTAATAGTTACATTTAAATGAAATTTCAATATTTTTAAAACTTATACCTCATACGTTAATTGTCAAAATGTCGCAGAATATGGTGATGGTAATGTATTGTTAGCCAATAGCAGCCATTGGTCAAGCATTAATGCACATCTTATTCTTTATACTGTTCTGAAAGATTGAATTTAGACTGAAAACAAAGGGAGAAACGATATATGGCACATCGGTATAACACATAAGCAGATGATTAAACCGTAACGGGTAACATTACCATTACTTAAGGAAAATATGGACCGCTAAAGGTACCAAGTGGAGATATTTAAGCAATTTAAGCAAAGCGAAGGTAAAGATGAAAAGAAAACAAAAATTATGTAACGGATCATTAATAGAATAATACAACAATTTAAGAAAAAAAACCAATAGAAATAAATTTTTGAAATCAGTCTAAAGTAGATACTCAAGGATAGAATAATATTTAAAAAGGGAATCCATAGAAGCATGGTTTGATATTTGTAGGAACGTTAGCAATACCATTTCTTTAGCAACAAAGGTCAACAACGAGTAATAGAGCAGACTTATTTGAAAATTATTGAAACTAAAATTGAGAAGGTACTTAGAGTGTGTATCTTAGAAAGATCTCTAAAGGTATTAAATCGAATTTAAAAACTTTTTGTAAATTAAGAAAACTCTAGTTCGTTAAAGAGTTGGGAAATATCCGCAACCTTCCCAAATTATTTTCTTAAATCAAAATAAAATATATATTTCACTAGTTTTGACATAATTGTGATCTTCAGACCTATATGTACAGTACAAGTTGAAAATTAAAAAGTATAAAGATTACGTAAATACTAGGTGGCGCAAAATTAATCACCCTGTAGGAAGATGTTATAATTATTGCGAATGGCGTCGTACGTCAATCATATGACATTTGTGAACTAGACAGCTGCAGTATACAAACAGACAAGCAATAGAGCACTATACTCCGCAAGAGCGTGGAATAATTATGTCGATTTTTTTGACCAATAATCGGTCAGTGGTGTTAGTTCAGCGTGAATGTCGACGTCGTATAATAAAAATAAAATTGTAATGGTGAAGTAGGTTTCAGAAAATTTAAATGGCCAGTATAATAACAATAAACATAATAATAATAATAACAAAATGGTGATGTAATTTGTACATTGATCAAACGCCAAATGTAATCTCTAAATACAAATTTTTAACAAATTGAATTACTAACCTTTCACCACTAATTATATGCCGTCTCGTCCACAATCGGTTGATTAAATAGGAGGGTTCTACTATATTGCTTTGTTAATACACCTGAAATGCGGCTTGTTCTCACCTGCTTAATTATTTTTCCTTCTCTTATTAATAAAAAACAACGTATAATTAAATGCATGCTCGAGCGCCATGTTATCTTTGTCCAGGAAAATAACAAAACCCTAAATAATGAACAATAATAATTTTCTATAAATAACAAAATTAACAATGTGCAATTAAGTTTATTTACCCAATATATGGATGGTTAAGGAGAGGTAAGAAAAGGTTTTAAAGCTAAGCTTAAAAAATATAAAATTTACCACATAAATTCCTCAGTATAATGATTTCTATAGACAGCTTCCTGTGTTTAATTATGGATGCGGAACGGTCAATCAGTATGAAAGCGTTTCTACATCTTCCTTGCGTATTCTTGTAACAACGCGATCAACTAGGTATTTGAAGGAATTTTCGATCCACTAAACTTATTGTATTCTTGATGTTTTATTGTATTAAAATTGCATTTTAAGATGATATTATTTGAATGAAGAGAAACTTGTGTAAATAAGTAACTTAAGAGCCATTTAAAATATAAATATAAGTATGAGTAAGTAAGTAAGCAAATAAGTGCCTTAAGTGAGTATAAGGGAATAATATAAGTACTATAATGATTGTACGTAAGTGTACGTAAATGTACGTAAGTGCCGGGAGTATCGTAAGTGTCAGAGTGCCGTAAGTATCGTAAGTGTACAGTGCCGTAAGTATCGTAAGTGCCTGGAAAGAGCAAATGCTTAAGCTTAAAAATATAAGAAATTGAAAAAACTTACCACCAAAATTCTGATGGCACCAAAAATAAAAATTAAGTAAAAACCATTATAACAATGACTTCTGCTTCAACATTCAGCAGCAAGTGAAGTAAAAAATAGAGGCTTTCAGAAACGCTTCTGTAAATGCCCCCCCAAGAGGTCTCACGCACTGCGCGAAATACAATGATCGGAGTCCAATTTTTAAAAGAAAGGAACTATAACTATTTATATAATATTACACCCAAAATATATGTTCTATGAAATGCAATTTAAGTTGCCAGCTTTCAATTCTACATGTAAATAATTAAAAACTCCTCTAATTTTACGCCAAATAAATTAATGATCTTAGATTAACGTATTTATTAATACAACCACAGAAAAGGTTGTTACAGTCGGTTTCGTAATCGTGTCCCGCCAACTGGGCAAACATTGCAGAGCTTACCTACTCGACTCGAACAGACTGGAACCACACGAAACCTTGCAGGGTGTGGACGCCACCGGACTGGTCGTTCGGCCGAGAATATCGCGGCTGTGGCTGCCGATGTCGCTGAGAACAAAGAAACATCAACTAGACGACTGACCAGACGGACTCTACATCGAATTTCAGTGAAATACTTACTTATGTTCCCGTAAAAAGTGCAAACAGTGCGGCGTTCACGCGGGAGGAGTGATTGGGTCGTATTTTTTTGAGGACGCCATCGGCAATACGGTGCACTGTTAGTGGCGAACGCTACATGGTCATGATAAACGACTTCTTACTGCCGGAAATAGATGAACGGGGCTTGGTGAACATGTGGTTTCAAAAAGACGGTGCAACCGCATACACAGCACGAGCCACAATGGATATTGTGAAGAAAGCGTTTCCTGGTCGCGTAATCTCCCGTTTTGACGATTTGGCATGGCCGGCAAGATAGCCCGATTTAACCATCCCAGATTTCTTTCTTTGGGGCTATTTGAAGTCGCGGATTTATGCCAACAAGCCTTAGACAATCGCAAAGCTTAAGGAGAATATTCAACAGGAATGCGAACAGTTATCACCAGAGATCTTGCGGAAAGTCATGGAAAATGCGATAAAACGGGCACAAATGTGTATCAACACAGGCGGCAGCCACTTGATGGATATCATCTCTTCCACGTAACAAAAAAAAAATTGGCAAGGTCCAACTAAAGATTTCTATCACTCAAAATCATTTTATTTTATTTAGTAAAAAAGTTATTCAAAAACAAAATTGGATGATTAATTTTGCGTCACCTTATCTTATCTTTTGGGCAGCAAATCGTATATTTTTTTTATATAAAACATAAATAAGAAATACATGAGTCAAAGTATTTTAATTATGCGTGGTAATCGTGAAAGTTTACATCTTCATGTTTTATGGGGAGAAAACATCGCTTTATTACACAGTTTGAAAAATTATTAACACCCAATGCACAATAAATTACTATCACCACTTACTTTTTATAACGATGTTGTGACCAAAAGATTGTCCCAAAGTTTCTCTATGTTAAAAGAAATTTTAATAACAAGCTAATCAAATTGATAGACGAACCGAAAAACTACTTCTGTAATCAATTACATATTATATAGTAGGAAGTATTTAGATTAAAACGATAAAGATCTTTTATATTTACATTTTGAAATTTCATGCATATTAAATAGCGCAGATTTGGATAAAATTGAATCATTAACCTTTAAATGTATGGAAATAACTTTCGATATTTCAAATAAATATAAAAAAAAAGTTTTATAAATTATTCCAGCAACAAAATAATACACTGTATTTTTATAATAAAAAAAACAGTTATAATCTTTTCTGATTGTTTTTCAGATCTTGTTATTCAAGCGCTTGCTTTCTAATGGTGCAAAAATGCGGTAACACCTAGAGTAATGCCTTAGTTAAGAATTCTATCAAATCTTATCTTTTTATGCTGTGATGAAACATAGATATAAAACCCTTATCATATTACGTAAAGCAAAACCACCATCGTGTATACCTGAGAAATTGAAAGCAGATTAACTCTGAAGCTCTTCCACTAACACTATAGGTCTACCAAAAATCCAGAAACCTAATGTTTCTTTAAGTCCAATTGTTAGTGAAATTGGTTCTCCTAAATGCAATCTTGCAAAACATCTTTCATTTTTATTAAAACCTCATATAGATAAAACGGCCCATTATATTAAGAATTCTGCCGATTTCATTAAAAAATACATCATTTAAAAACTGAAGATGATAAAATAGTCAGTTTTGGTGGTTTCATTTTTTACAAAAGTTCCTTTAAACCAAGCTGTTAAACATATTGATTATATATCAAGATAGCAGCCCTTTTTCAGAACTGTTTGAAGACTATAACAGTAATTCTTATCGTAACGTTAGATTTATATAAAAGATACATAAAAAATACAGGATTTAATACCTAAAAGATAAAACAAGCTATTAAATATATTGATCATATATCATGACAGCAGTTCTTTTTTAGAACAGAACATAAATAAAAAATACACGATTTAATGCCTAAAAGATAAGTATCTTAATTATGTGTAACAATTATAAGAGATTACATTTTTTATAAATCGTGTATTTCAAGATAAATTCTACAAAGTCATGGAGTAAATATTGCTCTATGCACTCACGCACACGACGCGCACGCACGAGCACACACGCGCGCACAGAGACGTGCACACACCCATATACGCACACACGAACACACGATCGCACGCACACACGCGCACACGCACAAAACAGACGCACACACAAGCACGCACGCATCACACACACTCACACATCACGCACGCACCGATGCACGACACCACACACACACACACACACACACACACACACACACACACACACACACACACACACACACACACTCACTCACACACACTCACTCACTCACTCACTCACTCACTCACTCACTCACTCACTCACTCACTAATTCACTTACTCACTCACTCACTCATTCACTCACTCACTCACCCACCCACCAACGCACCCAGCCACCCAACCACGCACCTACCCACCCTCTTGTTCGGAGGTCTTCGTGTATAATCGCAGTACCCTTGGCTGAAAATTTAAATTTGTGTTATAATAAAGGGCCTAATGCTAACTTGTAAAACAGGTGTATGTATGCGCAACTTGCTCTCGGGGCTTTGCCCCCTTGTCGAGGCCCCATTGGCAGAAAAATTTTAATGTGTATTTAAGTCTGCAGGTTATGGCTGGAAATATGAATATGTATTCTAATAAGGGGACACAACAACAGCCTTTCACTATTCAAGCACATCTAAAAAGTTAAGTTTGTCAAGTTTGGATATATTTGTTGATGTATAGGCATTTAACTGTAAAACGTATTTTTATCACCGTATGCAAAAGTAAGTAAGTAAGTAAGTAAGCAATAGTGTACACGTTAATTTACGGGATATTATTGCTATTATGGTTATCTAATGATAATGATGAGCGTTGTTAAAATAAAACATTTTCCCCGTTTTCAAAAACGAAATAGCACGTTCAAGTTTGTTTATAAATCTACAGCCCTTTTTGTCAGAGTTATTTCCGAATTAGGTGATATTATTATTATTGTTATGGCTGTCTACTGATAATGATAAGCGTACCTTAAAAGTTAGTGTTAGACCCTTTATTTCAAATTTCCCACGATAACCATTACAGGGACTTCTATGTACTTTTAAAATATACCGCTAGATGGCACCAGCTATATTACAGAAAACATTCATTAGTCTATACACAAGTAGATGGCGCAATTAACAAATTCAGAATTTGGGCTCGAGGGGCACGACAAGGGACGATAGTCCGAGAGTAATTTGCGAAAGCCTATACGGGTTTTACAAGTTAGCATTAGGGCCCCTTATTAGAATACAAACTCAAATTTTCAGTCAAGGAGGTCACGACAAGGGGGGTGAAGCCTCGAGGGCAAGTTGCGAAGCCACACACCTATCTTACAAGTTATCATTAGGACCCCTTATTAGAATACAAATTCAAATTTACAGCCAAGGGGTCTAGGACAAGGGGCGGAACCCAGAGAGCTAATTGCGAAGCCCTACACCAGTCTTACAAGTTAGCATTAGGACCCCCCTTATTAGAATACAAATTCAAATTTCACGCTAACGTGGACAAGGGGCGAAAACCCGAAAGCAAGTTGCGAAGCCTTATACCTGTCTTATAAGTTAGCATTAGGCCCCCTTATTAGAATTTCTCGCAATAAGAAATCAGAATGTAGACTTAAATACAAACCCAATTTCCTCCAAGGGATCAGGGGCTAAGACCCGAAAGCAAGTTGCGAAGCCCTATGTCTGTCTTGTAAGTTAGCAAGATTTAAATACAAATTCAAATTTTCCGTCGTGGGAGCCAGGGACAAAGACCCGAAAGCAAGTTGTGAAACCCTATATTTGTCTTATAAGTTAGGAATAGGGCCCCGCTTATTAGAATACAAATTCAAATTTCACGCCAAGGGGACCAGGGGGCGAAAACCCGAAAGCAAGTTGTGAGGCCTTATATCTGTCTTATAAGTTAGCAATAGGCCCCCTTATTAGAATAAAAGTTCAAATTTCTCGCAATAAGCAATCAGAATGTAAAAACTTAAGTACAAATTCAAATTTCCCTCCAAGAGATCAGGGGGCTAAGACCCGAAAGCAAGTTGTGAAACCCTATACCTGTCTTATAAGGGCCCCGCTTATTAGAATACAAATTCAAATTTTTCCCCTCATAGATGGCACTAAACCAAATTCAATTTTGTCAAGGAGGCAAAGGCCCGAGTAAGTTGCTAAGCCCTACACCTATCTTACAGGTTAGAATTAGGCCCCTTATTAGAATACAAATTCATATTTCCCGCCATAACCAATCATATTGCAGAGACTTAAATAGAAATTCCTGTTTCTCACCAAAGGGGCAAAGCCTCGAGAGTAAGTTGCGAAGTCTTATACCTGTCTTATAAGTTAGCATTAGGCCCCCTTATTAGAATACAAGTTCAAATTTCTGGCAATAGACAATCCAAAATTAAAGACACACATACAAATTCCCTCCAAAGGGGCAAGGGGACGAAACCCCGAAATAAAGTTGTTGGACAAGGGTGCTAAGACCCTAGAGCAAGCTGCGCAGCCTTATACCTGTCTTCTAAGTTAGCATTAAACCCCCTTATTAGTTTTAAATTTCCTTCGATAGTGATTGACTTGAACGACAGCGAGATTTAATTATTACTCATAATTAAAACAAAACGCTTGCTATACATTGTGACTCATAATTAAAGCCAAAATATTGTGCGTAACAGAGGGTTGAGACCCACATACATACGTCATACCTTAAAACTTAGTGTTAGACTCCTTACTTCAAAGTTCCCGCCGTAACCATTACAGGTCCCTGTATGTAGTTTTAAAATATACCGCGAGATGGCGCCACAAACAATTTTAAATTTTTGGCGAAGGACTGAGAGTAAGTTACGCAGTCCCACACCTATCTTACAAGTTCGCATTAGGTCCCCTTATTAGAATACAAATTCATATTTCCAGCCATAACCTGCAGAGGCTTAAATCCACATTCAAATTTTCCGCCAATGGGCCTCGACAAGGGGACAAAGCCCCAAGAGCAAGTTGCGCATCCCTACACCTGTCTTACAAGTTAGCATTATGCCCCTTATTACAATACAAATTCAAAATTTCAGCCAAGGGTACTACGACAATACACGAAGGCCCCCGAACAAGTTACGATCACGACAAGGGGCGAAGTCTCAAGAGCAAGTTGCGAAGCCCTACAACTGTCTTACAAGTTAGCATTAGGCCCCCTTATTAGATTCAAATTTCCCGCCATAACCAATCAGAATGCAGAGAATTAATCCTCCAATCAGAGCGCAGTTGCTGAGTAGTGGGGCTAAAGACCAATCAGAAGCCAGAGGGGTGGGCCTTACGCGATCCAATCAGCTGTAAGGATGGGTTTGGACTAGCCTTAGCCCCACCTTAATAATACACGTACAACCAATCAGGTAAAAAGTGGGTGTGGCCGCGCTTTAATACGGACGTAAGGGCCCTAAACCGCCCACCTTAAATAAGACAAAATGGCTGCTAAACCACACCCTAGGGGCATTCAACAGCCCCAACCAGGGTGTTATAGCGACAAAAAGGCTCTTAACATTGTCAAAAGAACCTTAATTACTGCCTAAATCCCGCCCAGGGATTGGAAAACGCCCCCGAAAAGAAGCCGGCCCCACCCCAGATCCCACACCCAAGCCCACATCAGGGGGCGGGACTAGACGTCACAAAGACAAAATGGCGGCGGTGCGGGTCCCATTCTACTGTCCTCCGAGCAATTGCTGACATACCTATCCGGTTTAGCGCGTATTTGTTTGTCACAATTCCGTATCTTATTGAATATTTTGGAAATTTTCAACCATTCTTCTGTACTTGATGGAAACTGAAAATTCTGCTATCCATTTAATTTTAAAATTTGCAGTTAGATATTGTCCATTAGCACATAAAAAAGCAAAATCCTTGGATGTAGTGCCGTAACAGCTGACCCAATGGTACCTTCCCCTTATAAACCGCTTGCATTTTGTGGCGTGGTACCTGCAAGCGCGCCAGTAGATTATTGCACAAAAGACGATTTGTGGCATATAAATTAGACACAATAAAATGCATCTTTTAATAAAACATAATAGAGGTTATGTGATCTTATTGTAGCTTGTCGATAATTCAACGCGAAGAAGGAAGTGAGAGTTACAGCGATTATTTTTTGTTGTTTTCTCAATAGAAACTCATTTTAAGTCATGTGCGTACGTTTTAGCCAATCAAACTATTATTATAGTAGGAATAATCTACCTACATTATTACTTCCATTATTTACTACATCTAACAAACAACCAATCACAGCATGCTACTTTCCTTAATTGGACCAATCAGAGCGTTTTTACACTGAATATGTCCTAGTGCGATTTTATTCAGCGATTAAATTTTTGTTTACCTTTTTTGACAGTCTGTAAAATAAAATAAAAATGTACAATGTTTTGTTGAATATTTGTAGTGAACATAATACTTTGTGTAAAATAATAACATATTCATGTACAAAAAATCCCATAGACTTTCTCAAACCTGATTATTGATTGTTGCTATCATAACGAATGAACAAATTTCCATTTTTAAACACAAAAATGTATTCTTGAATTTTTCATAATTACCTAGCTATTATTTTTAATTATTCATTAAATTATCTCATGGTTTTTTTTTCTCGAAGATAAAATTTCATTTTTTAAACTCTAATTTGGTTTCTTTTTCGTAAATTGAGTTCACAAACCACAAGATAAAAAAACGAGTCCTTCGGACTTTTTGTTTTTATCATAGGTGGTTTGTGTCGTCAATTTACCAAGCAACCAAATTTTCGTAAAAATAATAAATTTTATCCGGACAAACAAAAACCTCTCGTGTAATTACAGCCGATAATTTTTTTGTTTATCTTTTGATTGATGTGTGGTATATACTAGTTACCTCTGAAATTGAAACGTTAAAACGTCTGACAGTTGTTGTTAAACTATTGAAAGTCGTGATATATTTTCAAGACTATTGCAAATAATAAGAGATAAATAAATATATAAATGTTCAATAGTATTTGTTTTATTTTCTTTCAAAGTTTAATTTCTTTTGGAATTAGTGAATACCACACGAGATTTTACCTCCAGTCGATAACTTTTCTCTTTCCCTTTTCACACTTCTTTTTTAGATAATTCGACTCAAAGATTGAATTGAAAAAAAATAACTCGAGCTGTGCTCTCGTGATTTTTTCAACTCAGTCTTTTCGACGAATTAAAGAAAAAGAAGTGTTCAAAGATAAATAGAAAAATTATCGCCCGGTAGTATAATCGATAATACACGCCGTCTATTAAAACCAATCCGGAGTTACAAATTTTCTAAAATGGAGCAATCAGATGTCGGTTAAACAATTTGAGTAAGAGATGAAATAGTTACTTCTACTTCCCAATAGGAGAAAAAACCACAACTATCATAATGGCAGTGTTCTAATTCTAAACACTTAGATATTGCCAAATTAACTGTTTAATGTTAATTCCGATAACGAAAATATACGGTGAGAGTTTTTATTTATAGTATAGCTGTATACCAGAAGCTGATGGTAATTCACCATATACAAAAATAGTTTTTATTAATTGCCACTAGTAAATAACGTCTAAAATGGCAAGGTTTGGTATCCAATATTTTCAAAAAATCATTTAGGCAATTCGCAATAATAAAAAAGTATTCTATTAGTAATAGGTGACGGTCCTGTATGTATTTAAATTTTATTGCAAGAAAACACTGTTGTACGGAGTTTATACGTTTAAAAAATTTCCATTTAAACAAATCTAGACATTTTTGAACAACAGTAGCAAACTCTTTTTAAAACCGTGTAACTAAATTTTTTGTTACAAGAGGATAATATCCCCAAAATTTTGTTATTAGTTAACTTAATAGTTCCAAAAATATTTGCCCATAACGTTTTCAACAATTTAATTATTTGGCTACCTTGTATAACGTACCATGCTAGAAATAAACACTACTTTTTTAATTCCACCGCAAGAGGCTGTTGAGCACACCAACCACAACGATTATTAGTACTATGCACTTCACAATATCCTAGTCGAGATGCCGTTCAGACCGTCCAGCGGAATTGAATCGATCCCGTTGGCATATCTTTCTAGGTAGAGAAATACGAGGAATATCAACCAGCTGATAAAATCGACCGTTTCGTTATCAAGGTAACGGAACGTTAATTCAAACCTACAAAACGTGCTGCCCTTTTTTGGTTCAAGGTACAGACGTGTAAATAAACGTATATCTATTTTTTTTGCCCCCTACATTTGGGAGTTATTTTTACAAAGTTGGTATAATATTTTTCACTAACGTCAACTTTGATTAATTTCTTTTCACATACAACTCTACCAAGCAAACAAAAACCCCGGAAAATTGTGAAATAAATTTAAAAATTTATAGCGGTAAAACGTTCGTCCAATTACCATTAAGAACTCTCCGACCGTACATTCCCAAACGCAAACAATTGCCATTTGTCATACGCATTTTGCATTGGCAGGTTATTTTCGTGTTTCTTGAGTATTTATTGTCGATTAGTCTTTATAAAAAGTCTTTTTCAAGGCTCGTTTTACTGATTTGTGAGAGAAACGGTATGTATTGTGCACATGTATCTTTTAGTATAAAGCTTTAAATAATAAAACGATTATAGAGTTCATAACCTTAAAAAGGTAAGCATGCTTTTTTAAATATCGATTTTTCAATATTTAGAGTAGTGTACGATTTTGAAATACGTAGCTGCACTTAAATTAAATGAGCATGACAAGTTTTAAAATATCAAATCATGTTGATTTTCAATATTTCGAATTTTTCAGGTTTTATTCGTAATGGCTAGTAAGTCGAAGAAGAGTATTCATTCCGAAGCCCGGAACATCATTAAAGCAGTACATATGTATATGTAGGTTGAAAGTTAAAAATAGATATCTCGCTTATCTTTCAAGATAACTATGAACTGTTTCATATCATTTTAAAGCAAATTTCGCTCCCTTTCAAATAAAGTAAGATTATGTGTATATTATACCAGCAATACGAGGAATGTTTCCAATTTCCAGAAAAACCGGAAGTAGTGTTTTCATCCGGATAATATCATTTCATTAGCGCAAGTGAACAAAGTTTATTTCCAAAATCCCAAGTTTGTAACCAAAATAGTTAGAAAGTTATAACAATATCAATATTAAATATTTGAAAATTCATATCTCCTATACTAGTAGCGTTAGAAGAAGCAGGTTAGTTGGATTCATAAGAATGGCTGGTTGCCTAGAAAATATAAAACAAAAAAAATGCTTGGAGAGAATTTTTAATAAATCAATTTCAACAAATTGCTCAAGTTTGGCCCCTTAAATCTAGGCAACTTTATACCATTATTCATTACGTAAATCAATCTCTTTAAAGAACCTTTATTTAACTACGCATATCTGTTTCCAATTCTTTTATATCTTGAAGGGTATCAGAAATATATATTTCTACAAAAAAAATCTATATGTGACTGTAACTGCGGTCATATTCAGTTTTGAAAGTTTTAAAAAATTGCATTTCATGCGAGTTATTGATGATTTGCCCCCAAAATAACTCCCTTATTTTCACCCCCTGTATACTTATTGCGTTTAAGTTTGTTTTGTCGACATAATTGTCTCGTAGGACTTCATTCCAAATTTAATCAAAATCGTCCATATAGTTTCGGCTGGCCAGTGACCGCAGACACACACAGACAAACATTTTGAAAAATTTTCTAAAAAAGAAGAAAGAAATGAAAAGGGACATACAAACGATGGAAGTCAAAAAAATTCCCATGCCTATGAAGAAAACAAACAATGTATGTTGTGTTTGTACCGAGTTTATTTTAGATAATGACATTTGTTGGTGACGCCGTGGCTGTGGAATTTTGACACATGCAGACTGAACAATTACCGAAAACGTGAAAGTTTATACATGTGAGGGATACTACAAAACCTGAACAATATTAACCGAACTGCTAATCAACATTACCTTTTTACCATAGGCTAATATCGACCACGTAATAGATTAGATTTGTTTGAGTTTGTTATTCGAAATTTTTTTTGAAGAGTTCTTTAATTTAATATGTTATGAGAACCCTTCATTTTTCCGTATACGTTTACTGTTCATTTGATAAGGTGGTTTGTTTTAGATGATCGATATTTATCGCCCTACCACAATACGCAACCAATGCATTAACACGGCTGCCATGTAAAGAGCTCATATCTTCATAAAACATACATTTCCAAAAAATATATACTAAATTTTTCGGAACATTTTCATCTTTAGAAGTATAGGAGTATCAGAATCATTAAATACATATTTAGACATTAAATGCTATGTTTTGATTTCTGTTTCTGAAAAAATGAAAAACCGTTTATGTATTTATAATGTTTAACACTCTGTATTTTAAAAACTATTCGTTTTCAGATATATGTTTATTAGCAAAATGTTACTGTTTTCCAGTAATTTTTTTAATAAATTCGAACCACCCTGTATATATATATATATATATATATATATATATATATATATATATATATATATATATATATATATATATATATTATATAACCGTGTGACCATTTAAGTCCGCACCATATGGGAATTTTTTTAACCTCGGCTTTAGCATAGATCTGATTATCGCACCCATTTTTGCTTCAAATGAAACAAAAAATGAAGTACAGTAAGTTGGTTTTACAACCGACGTCATCTGTCAAAAATTACATTTTTAAGAAAAAAATTAAAAAAACACATAAATTGGCCGAATTTCGGTAAAAATTATTATAAAAAGTTGTTAATTGTGTGCTTTTAGACTTATGTACTGAATTTCAACGACCTAGTATGATTTTGAATTTTTGGCAGTTTTTTGACATTTTACTAATTATTTTTCATCTTGATTTGATGTAACTTACGTAAAATTCTTTATCTAATGAAAACTCAACATGCCAAGTCTATTTAAGTTAAAAACAAAATGGCTTTCAAGATTTTTTTTACATTATAAAAATTTATCCACCATCATGAGTTTGGTGCCAAGTTCGTTTAACTTTTGTTTTGAAGCAAAAAAATATTTTTTGCTTTTCTAGTTACATAGAAAACTCAATTCAAATTTGGTGGGGTACGTTAAAACAAGAGTTTTCTTAGCGTTGAATTAAAATTTTTAATAACGTAATGCCTTTTTTACAGACATAAATTTAACAATTTGCTGTTTTATCTCTTTCTTTTAATACTTCAGCTAAACGTATTTCTCAAAAGGATAAATTTGATTTATTATGATAAATAACACATTTTACATTCTAATCAGAATCTGTAATGGCAGTTACGTAATAATATTGCTACCAGCAAATTACATGAAAACACGGTAAGCGAAACCCTATACATCGATATTTTCATTAATAGTAGGCGCTGGAAACAAAAAATGAAAACTAAAGACAATAATATGGCGTTTTGAGCCGTCAAAACGTTCGTTTGCAATTTCATGTAGAATTAAAAGTAGTGTAAAGGTAGTTTCGCAACATGCTTTCCCTTCAAGAAAAAATTGAAATAGTTTTATTGTGTGGAGAAAATACACCACATCGAACTGTGGCAAATATTTTTAACGAGCGACATCCTGGAAAACACTTGCAGCACTCTACTATGAGCCGAATTGTAAATAAATTCAAATCAACAGGATCCGTGGAAAATGTTTACAACAAGAATAGAGTTGCACGGAAACACACCGAGGATGTTGAGTTAGATGTGTGCTTAAGCATAGTAGAAGAAGGCAAAACCAGTGTTAGAACAATTTCGAAGTCTAAATCTGAAATCGGCAGGGAAAGTGTACGTAAAATTTTACATAAAAATTAATTTAAACCATACAAGCCTAAATTTATAAACACTCTACATGACAGAGAGTTTGATATCCGGTTGTTCTTTTCATTTTGGTACCAATGAAAAATAGAAGAGGACTGTAAATTTCCTTACAATATTTTATGGACCGACGAAGCTACGTTCACTTCTAATGGAGTAGTCAGTTCCCAGAACAGTCGATGGTGGTCTCAAGAAAATCCTAACTTCATAATTGAGTGTCGTGATCAATATTCATTTAAAATTAACGTTTGGTGTGGCATTGTAAATGACCAAATAATCGGGCCATATTTTTTTAGACATAATTTAACTTCGCAACGATATTTAGATTTTTTAAATAACGAAATTAGAGAAGCTCTGGATAATATGCCTTTAGATTTAAGATGTGCTCTATGGTATCAATTAGACGGGGCACCCATACACAATACGTTGCAAGTACGAAACACCATTGATGAAATATTTTATGGCACGGCCATTGGGCGGGATCGAGAAAATTGTTGGCCACCTCGATCGCCCGACCTCACCCCATTAGATTTTTATCTATGGGGTTATTTGAAACAAAAAGTTTATAAAATCAGACCATTTAGAGATGTCGATCACCTAGATACCTCCCGGGTTTGTGAAGAACTCAGTCCAAGTTGTTTCCAGGAGAACAATACGTTGTATAGAGCGAAACGGCGGACACACCGAAATGTAGAAAAATATTGTGACCTACAAAAAGTATTTAGTTACTAGGATAAAACGGCAATTTGTTATTTTGATGCTTTATATTAGAAAACTTTAAACATTACACAGTTGAAATTTCAAATTCATTACTAATAAAACGACCAAAAAATTTAAGATTTGTATTAATGTTCAAAATTGTTATTGTGTTTACTCGCAAAATGCGTGAGCCAGAAATCTATTTCAGTTAAAAACAAAAGTTAAACGAACTTTGCACCAAACATGACTTCTGATGATGGATGAAATTATATCATTTTTGAAAAAATAACAAAAAACATTTTGTTTTCGGCTCAAATAGATTAAATATGCTGAGTTTTCATTAGATAAGGGATTTTACGTAGTTTATGTAAAATCAAGATGAAAAACAATTGGTAAAAGGTCAAAAAACTGCTAAAAATCAAAAATCATAGTATGCCATTGAAATTTGACACAAAGGTTTAAAATGACAAAATGAACAACTTCTTTTAATATATTTTTTCGAAATTTATGCGTTTTTTCCATTTTTTCTCGGAGACTGTACAAAGAAAGCTACGGTTCATGTTCCTTTCATCAAAAAATACGTTCATGACTTCATTTTATCTTTACCTAAGGACAAAGTTGATGAGATTCTTTTCATTTTTAACAGTTACAATGAAAATATCCAATTTACTGTAGAATATAAAAATGTGGGATCTATCGTTTTTCTTGACACTAAAATTATCAAATATGCTAAAATCCTATGAGAATGAAAATAAACCTTATTCTTGCCCTTAAAACTAGAGTGATTAGGTTATCACATCCACAATATCGGAATGAAATGTTACTTGAACTAAAAAACATTTCAGTTAACGATTCATACCCATTGAAACTTATCAATAAATTTTTGTTTAGCACTGATACTGACAGCGTACAACCCAATAACAACATTATTAATCTTTTCATTTCCTTATGTGGAAGATCTTACGGCAAGAATTATGAATCTGTTCAAGAAGTATCCCCAAATTAAAATTGCTAGAAAGAACACTAAAACAATTGCAAAATTATTTACTAAAATTAAAACACCTTTAACTGAGCTTCAAAAATTTAATGCCATCTACAAGATCCCATGTGAGGAGTATAACCTGTTCTATGTAGGCCAGACTTCGAGGAATGTTGCAGGTCGCATCTCTTCTCACCAAATCGACTCTCGTAGAGGAGTGTTGTCTTGTGCTCTTTCTGAACACACTAATAGGCTCTCAAATTCCATGAATTATAAGCATAGCACCGTACTAGCCACTGAACACAGCACTATAAAAAGGAAATTGCTTGAAATGGTTTTCATTAATAAGGAAGCGAATTCAATGAATAAGAATAAGAGAATTTTGTTTTAATAACCGATGTTTTTAGAATTTTTTATAATAATTGTCACACTTTTATTTGTTCACGGCTAACTTGTTATAACAGAAACTTTTTAAAAAATCTCTTTTTCTTATTAAATTAAAAATATCTCAAAAATTAACGATAATTAGCTATAGGGAGTGCTTAATAAAAATGAAAGAACATAAGTGCATTTTCACTTTTTAAAACAAAATACAGGGTGATTCATTTGAAAAAATTGACAAAATCTTGTGTTCGAGTTTTGACTCGCTCTATATTCAATTGGTGCAATATTAAAGAAATAGCACTTTCCCGTAACACTGTACCAATGTCAAAAAGTTACGCCTAAAAAAAATTATTGTTAGGTTGTTCTATCTAGGGTATACAGGACGTTCAAGTGAGGATGATTTTCGTGTACAATTTTCCCATAACTTTAGAAATACCCTGTATAACGTAATGAAACCCTATATTGGAAGTATGGGGGAGATGAGCTTAATCTAAGTTTGAAATAATAAATAGGTTGTCCCATTTAAAAAAAAGTATGTTTGGTTCACCCTGGTACTATGTAACACCCTGTAAATACGAAAATAATCTTATAATGGGAAGTTTGAATATAATTTTTGATATCTCCTTGAATAACGGATATATCGTACTTCGAGGCACTAATGCCGCATCCTGTATACGTGTATATATATATATATATATATATATATATATATATATAAAAGCAAACGAACAAAACTTTAGTTAATTAATTAATTAAAGATTTAAATTTAAAAAACGACAAAACTTTTTAATTATTCAGCATCTAACAAAATTTTGAAAATTTTAAAAAAAGTATGTTTAGTTCACCCTAGTAACACCCTGTAAATATGAAAATAATTTTCTAATGTGAAGTTTGAAGTTGCCTATAATTTTTGTAAATAATTTTTTTACATCTCTTTTAATAACGGATATATCGTACTTCGACGCGCTAATGCCGCACCCTCTATATATATATATATATATATATATATATATATATATATATATATATATATATATATATATATATATATATATATATATATATATATATATATATATATATATATATATATCTGCAAATGGGCTCATCAGGTTTCTACAATTAAGCAATGTCAACACATTCTGTTTCGGTTTATCTAACTATCTGTTACAATATTCCCTAATTTTTGTACAAATCCAAATTAAAATTTTTAAGAACATGACAATAAGTGTGCCAGATTCCTTCCCATAAAAACAATTTATTACAACAGCAACTAATTACAATTATTAAAACTAGGTTTCGTATAAAAGTAATGATAATTACTCTATTGCGTTATTTCTAGTTTCCTTATAAAGATGTACTTCTTAAGTTACAGTTTTATAGTTTTCAATGTTCAACAAACCTTAAACCACAATTTACTTTAATATCGTAATAATACATATAAATTTGATTAAAGTACGATAAACTCATAAATATTAGAGATTAAGTAAACAGTCATTACACGCACCACACGCAGCACATTCTGTTAATGCGTTTAATATAGCTAAGTTCAAATACTCACTCTCTATTTATGGCAAGTTTGAATTATTTCTTTAATGGTTTCGACATAAACTATGTCATTTACGGTAGCAGATTAAAGTAAATTCGTTTTTTTTGCCTTCAATAATAATTATAAGATATTATTCTTCAATAAGCACCCACCAACCATCAAAAGTATGAATAACTTTTTAGATATCCGAAAGAAACAAATAACAGTTTGGTCCTTGGTTTGATCAGCACCGACAAAAATTTCAGGCAGTAACTCTAACAACTTTCAAACATTCGATTATTCGAATCGATTCAATAAAAAATTGCTGGGATGCCCATACATGAAAATAATAATAAATGCATCATTTTGCTCAATTGAGGACTGCATATTTCTCTTTGTATTTGATTTATGAAATAACTTTATCAATATTTTGCTAATTTGTTTTTTTAACAATACACACACACACACACGCACACAAGCACACACGCACGCACGCACACACACGCACATGCACACGCACACGCACACGCACACGCACACGCACACGCACACGCACACGCACACGCACACGCACACGCACACGCACACGCACACGCACACGCACACGCACACTCAAACGCACACGCACACGCACACACACACACACACCGCGGTCACCTTTTCCTTATCCTTATGCCATTCTTGTTCTATTATTCCTTTCCCTCACTATATCTATCGGTTGAAAGTCTAAAATTAACAAAAAATGGTTGTGATTTCTACGGTTTCTGGACATAAAATCTTGCCCGGTTCAGTTGTTCGCATGGGTAGGGCCCCATGAACCTCGGAACATCGAAAACACACAAACACACACAGACGCCCGGGCACAACACGCACACGACATATATATATATATATATATATATATATATATATATATATATATATTGTCGTGTGCGTGGTGTATATATTTCCCTTTGGTTTCTCGGGTATTCGACCGCGTATTACTTTTGTCTCTATGAGACTGTTTTTCCTCGACGACGTTTCGACAGAGTCACATCTGTCATCTTCAGGTCTCTAACTTGAGATTTGTACTCCTTGATACTCGAACTGTACTGATGTCCGGTGTTGCTGTCTGATTCTTAGGTACTTCCTTGTTTGCAAAGTGCAAAAATGAACACAGTAGTGAAAGCGGAAAAGGTGAAATCAAACGAAAAGTGAAAGCAGGAAGTACATAAGAAGCAGCCATCAACACCGGACATCAGTACAGTTCGAGTAACAAGGAGTACAAGCCGAAAGTTACAGACCTGAAGACTACAGATGTGACTGTTGAAACGTCGTCGAGCAAAATACAGTCTCATAGAGGCTAAAAGTAATACGCGGTCCAACACTCGAGAAACCAAAGAAAAATACAGCAACCGCGGAAAACTAAAGACAACCACACACATATATATATATATATATATATATATATATATATATATATATATATACATATATATATATATATATATATATATAATTTAGTTAATAACTTAATCAGGAATAAGCTAATGCGGTTATTTGATTTAGGGAGAGCGCGAGTTCGAACTTTGCAACGGTAGCGATTTTTCTATGAGCGAAGAAAAACTGAAACGCGTCTTCTTTTCGGATAGGAAACCCGTAGGTCCCATATCGAAGTGATGTTAAGCTCCTTTGCTGGGGATGGAATTCCCTTATTTCAGGCAAAATTCTAGTAAAGGTAGTGGTAATAACCATAGGAGTTTATGCGCATAAAGATGCTGAGAAATCCAGGTAGTGGCCCACAGTGTAATACAAACATCGGCGAGAATACATAGAAAAATAATATGTCTAATTTTCAAAATGGAAACATTTTTCTTACTTTAAAATTAAACGTAATAAACAATTACATTAATTAATTTTAAACGTTGCGTATTTTTTATTTCTTCGTGATTATTATACAGTGAAGTTTATTTTAGATAGTAGTAACGTGTTTAAAGTGATAATATAGTATTTCCCGCTTTATTACTTCGTCTTCACTGTCCCGACATCAATTAAATGTTGTGAATCCTAGACTTTTAGGTTTTGAATACTTACTTTCAATTGAAATCAAATCACATTTAATGTTTTAGAGTTATTGAGACTCAAACCAAAATAAGGTCCACTCCTCTTACTGCCTATCCCCTGGTTAAATCTCCTCTAAAAATGACTAGGATGTCAACTATTAGCCAACGAAGCTACTGACTTCGCTGCTATTACGTAACTATTACATGACAGGTCCTGCGATTCTTAATTTTCCTGCACAAAATGTTTAATACGGTGGATAACCATAACATCCTACAAAGGAGTGCATTAGTAGGTTTGTCGATAATATTTTCAATCGACTAAAACTATGTAAAGTGGAAAAGCTAACGCAGACAAAATAAATACAAAGATTTTAATATTTTCCAAACCTTTTTATATATACATTAGAAAGATAACAATAGCGCGTTATTTCTGGACCACAACGTATACATCGCGTGCACATTGGAAGTTCAAACACCAACTTTTTAACACTATTGCAAGTCTCAATACAGAAATTGTAAAAGTTGAGGTACATACAACACTTTTAAAATGAGGCGGTAAACAAAGGAACAGAGGATGAGGATGGTGCCGATGAGTGACTTCATTACAGCTCTTATCTTATAAACAGGTATTTTATAAACGATTTAAATAACAGTTTGAATATCAAACTGCTAAAACGCTGGTGGAGTAGCGGTAGTAGTCGCCTTCCACGGTTTTGGTACGGGTTCAATTCCCGGCTCGTGCATTTTTTTTCGCCTAGGTTAATTATGTTAGGTTACAGTAGTTTTGTTTTTCTAATTTAAAATAGCCGACGTCACACATCGGCACCATCCTCATCCTATGTTCCTTTGTTTACAGTCTCCTTCCTTAAGTAAACTACCTTAGTTTATGCGGCAATCAATTGTAAAATTATCTCATATGCCATTTGGCCCTTTTTACAGGGATACAGTTAAGTAATATAAATGCAATGCAATTTCATCCTTTCTTATAACATGTTTCTTATATTTTTCATCCATCATCAATACTTGATTACTTTAAATAAAAATAATTAACATTACTAGGAAAATATTATATAGCTATTGATGAATCACTAGGGGACTCGAATATTTTTTTGGGTTATGTTGTTATGAACTCGATGCAAGGTAAGAGCCGTAGTAATGCATTCGCTATTGTTATATGTAAACATTTTACGCGAATTAACTTGAAGGCTTGAAAAACTGTGTACCTGGTAGGTGATCTACATACATCTGTAGCCTACGTTTATTAAACATGTATCTAACGGAAATATTCACCATCTTGCTTATCAGTATTATATTGAACATTTCGTGTGAAGTTCTTAACGGATAATACATCAACTGATGGTCCGATTTAGATATGATTAAATGTGGTACTCAGCTGTGTATCCGACAGCTTCGGAAGAGACAAAGCTAAGTGCAATTGCTTAATTGCTTTTGCAATTGATTTTTGTTTAACGTTTGATACTTTAGACAAAATATCGATGTACGTCTAAGTGCTTCTTTAATTGGTACGTACACAATGACAGAACTCCATGTTAGATATACCTTATGCGCTATAATTTACGTAAGTACATGATCAAGTAACAAAGTAAATATGCAATCAAGACTTTTCTTTATAATTAAGATCCTGGACAGACAAAGTTTAGCTTAACGTGCTATAGCACTCAGGAACACTTACAGGGATGTATAGGGGAAAGTTGACCTATCTTAAATTTTTGTTGAAACCATAAGTGGGAGGCAAGTAGAAACTAGGAAGATTGTTTAAGAGTTCAGAAGCCGCGTAAAAGAATGTGGGTCGTGCCCGTCTGGTGTAACAAATTGAAATCTAGTAATAGTACGAGAGTGGATTGAAACTACTTTTCTATACTCAAAAGACTGCATATCGGGAGTTAAAGATGAGTCACTTCTAAGCCTAGTTGTATTCTTTTTTGAGTGCGATATCGAAAGCATATTGGGGCCTCCGACCCAGAGATTTACTCTAGATGAGATCGAATTTGGTCCTTATATATCAGAAAGAGTTCTGGAGAAATAAAGTACTGCTTCTGTACTAACAGCTTATTTTACGAGCAGTTGTTTTAGTATCTAACAAAAGATGGTCAACCCAGGATGGATTTGACGATACAGACAATTATCAACAGGAAACAATCTCGAGTCTCTGTTGATTGAAATGACCATTTCAGCTTTCATATCTTGGATAAAGATAGATGGACTAGTATTACAAACAGACTGGCATGAAGTACAATAAAGAGTACTATCGTCTGCAAAGCAATAGAGCCAGTTAGTTGTTGAAGAAATGATATTGTTTATGTATAGCGGAAAAATGTAGGAGCTATCACTAATCCCTATGGTATGCCCGCGTTAATACCAACTTCTTTAGAAAAGAAGCCATCAACTAAAATATCCTTTTATTTCAATACTAATAGTTACTTTAACTACAGATAACTAACATTACTTGGAAAAGTAGTTTATGATCGTTGTTCTTACCGACGGATCACTAAAGTGGTCTAGGGGACTCAAATATTCCCTTTGTTTATGTTGTATGTCGTTTCAAGGCAAGAGTCGTAGTAATGATTTCGATAGTGTTGTATGGGAACATTTTACACGAGTTAGCGTGGTAGCTTAAAAAACGTTGTACCGGGTTGGTGATCGTACATACATCTGTAGTCTACATTTATTGGGAATTTATCTAATGGAAATGTTCACCGTCTTGCCTATCGGTATTATACGTGGAATTCTTAATGGACAGCTGATGACCAGATTTAGAGATGAGTAAACGTGCCACTCAGCTGTCTATTCGGAAGTTTTTGCTTTAACGTTTTATGTCTTAAATAAAATCAAATTTTATCTATCTATCGAGATACGTCTAAGTACTGTTTAATTGTGTTTTGAATGTGCATTTGGCGTTGATTGCACTCTCTTATTAACCGGGTATCTTTTCTCATTCTGTTATATTGGGTCAATTGTTAAGATAGAACGTTGGGGTGTAACTAGTAAGCTGTTATACCCCTTTGAACATTCTCATTGTTAAACATGTGATATGCTTCTGTATTTTTGCGTCCGTAAATACTGCATTTTAGAGTAGGTACGCGGTGTTAAAATTGTTTTAACAAATCCTCGTAATTGTCGTCTGTATAATATATTTTTTTTATTGCCCCCTAGATTTGTGGTGTTTTATTATTGCACCAAAAGTATGCTGGTGTTAGACGGTTCTCACTAACCTCAAATCTGATTATATGTCAAAATTAATTTAACAGTTGCCACATTTTTTAGGCATTTTGAAGTTTTTAAAGTGACAATATTAATCAATTGCAAACTTTCAAACTGCTCTGTACGTTGGCTACGGAAACGGATACTATCTTAATTTTTATTATAAGTTTTTGTTATGAACGAATAAGTTCAAAAGTAAATATGTAATTAAAAATTATTATTAAATTTATTAAATACATAAATAAAAAGTTTACCTCGAGTAGGATTTGAACCTACGACATATAAAATAAAATAAAAATAAAAAAAGGCAACATATATCAATCACGCAAAAACAAATTAATTCAAACCTTCAAATCAATAATTTCATGATGTTGGTAGAAGGTGTACCCCAATAGAGATCGCAGTTTCAAAATATTTTCATTTTTACAGGATGGTCCAAAAAGTCAGGACACACCAAAGATGTCACATGTCACTTTCATATACAGATACTGAAAATACTTAAATGAGATAGAATTGACAGGTCAATAGAAAACACTATAAATTCTTGTACTGCGCACAATTTTCTAATTTTTTCACAACAATAATTGAAACATCATATTTTCGAGTATTGTATTCGACGAATTACAATAGGAACTACTAACTTTTCGTGTACGTTTTGGTTTGACAGATTTTCATAGGTACATTATGCTATAATCCTACTTTGTTTAAGAGATTGAACGTGGTTATCCAGTATAGTATACAGTTTTGTTTCACACGGTACCCAATTTTGTAAAAAAATATTTTTTTGCCGACACTATGGAAAAGTTGAAATTTACTGCCTTCATAGGAACAAGAAAGTAAGCGTTTTTAAGGCTAGCCTTGCAAAACACTCAAAAATGGCTAGGCAAGAAGCCTATTTCTAAGAGATGGCGCTACAATAATAAGTGTTACCTAATAAAAACGTTGACAGATAAGTGCGACAATTGTCAAAAAACTCGCGTGTTATAAAAAATTTAATTTGAATTAGATTTAAATCTATAATCGTGGAATTTGTAATAGACCCCAGTGACGAGGAAATGGAGAATTGTACCCCACCTGAAATTCACGAGAAAGCGTACAAGGTTTCGATCAATTTGCTATCTGAACAATCAAGAGGAAAATACCAACTTCAGTATACACTATTTATGGATTGGTGTAGTGCTAGAAACGTTAAAAAGATAGTGAAAACGTGAGTTTGGCGTATTTATCGGATCTTTCACAAAAATATCAATAATCAACACTGTGGTCAATTCATTCCATGTTAAAATCTACGCTATTAGTTAAAAACAATGTAAACACTGGACATTTCACAAAAGTGACCGCCTTACTAAAGAAGTATTCGGTTGGCCACATTGTTAAAAAGTCAAAAACTTTTGACCAGCAGGATATTGTAAAGTTTCTTGCAATCGCACCGGATGAAATATCTTTATTGACAAAGGTAAGCCATTATGTTACGAATCAAAAACTATAATTTTACTCTTCAAAATATTATTTTAGGTAGTGTTGATTATAAGAGTGGCCGGTGCCTGCAGAAGTATTGAAAATGTTATTGATGTTGTATGAATCTGCATAAAGTACTATAGTCTACGTCCTAAAAATATGAATTCTCGGCAACTATTTGTGTAATATAATGTGGAAAATGTTCAGTTCAAAATGTAGGACATCATAACACTTCTTGTGGTAGAAGGCTACGTAGAAGACTTAATAAATAACAAAATTACAATTTCTAATCCCATGTAGGTTGGGCGAACATTGCGAAATGGTGACAGGGTTGGCAAACAGTAAAAGTTGGCTTCAACAGTGGGCTTAAAGATTGGGATGGTGTGTACAATAAAAGTTGAAGCGTATCGTTGGCCCAACGTTGGTAGTAGTGCGTTGGAAAACAGTTTAAAGGTTTTGTTGGGCGAAAGTTTGGAAACGATGAGGAAACGCTGCGGATGTACGATGTCGTGCTTCAAAAGCATTTAGTTTTTAGCAGTTGGCATCCTTTTTATCTACGGTTGGCTTCAATCACGATGAGATTGAAATGTCATATTTGTTTTTTGACGCTGGTAGCGCTTAATTTTGATTGTGCGTTGTCGTGCGTTTAGTTCAAGGTTATTTACAACGGTTTATTACAGTATTTTCACAGGTAGGTTAGTTTCTTGTTCCACGAAAAGAGTACATCGTTTAGTGAGTAATGTAAGTATTTCCTTTAATTGGTTGTATTACAATAAGTTTACTTTCCGTTCATATAATACCTACTCTTTTCTTTTGCATTTTTTGCAGTATGATTTAATCACATATAGTATACAGTAAATGTTACGGTTGATGAATTCTTCGATGATACAACCTCATATCTTAACCTATTTTCTTTCTGATTCAGTCGCAAGTAAAAGCATAAACGTTTTTTGATTCAAAGGGATAGATATAAGCGGATTACCAATCATGCTAAAAGTATTTAAAACAGTGGGAGCCAATCGGTATAAAAAGAACAGAATACGATTAAAAATTATTAGTTTGATTTAATCATGATGCAAAAGAAATTGGCTAATATTCTGCATCATTCATTATGATACCCATTATTCTTTATTTCAGAATATACAAAGTTGTAGGTTTTAAAGACTTGCCCGTAGCAATTATTAGGGAAGAATGGCTTACACCGAGAAAGACGGAAGCATTTTGGCCTCCCTATAAACATTCTGATCACTACCAAAGAAGTTGTAAATGACCAATGGCCGATATATAACATTACGAAACATTATTATGCTACTGGTAAGCTTGCTTATACATGGAGTCTGATTATAATAGCTATACAGAATTTGCATACATTGGTCTTATATTCTAGCTTGACCCTCTTTTCGGGGATAATATAACTAGTGTTATGATTATATCGGTGATAGCTCGAGTTAAAACCGATAAAAATTGAACGAGTTCCATTTTCTACAGGTTTTAACGAGGGGTATTATCGATTATTATTCATAACACGTGTTATATTTGGTAAGAGAATATAATGAACGTTAATAGAAAATATATTTTTTTAAAGTCTACAATTTTAAACTATCTGTCACTTTGACAGTAAACTATTTTATTCATTAAAATCATGTGACAGTCAACATGCGGTGATAAAATTATCACAGCCTTGGAATAATTAATACAATTAATACGCATTAATTAGAAGCAAAGATAAATTAAATTAAAAGTAATCACATCTTCGACCGGGAATCGAACCCAAGTAGGGCCTATTGGAAATCTGTAATTTTCAAACTAAGGGCCAGTTTCTAGAAAGTAAATTAAATATTTAGTGCAGATTAAGGTTTAATGCCGAATTAAAGTCAAATTTATTACATCTCTGACTGAATTTGGTCATATAAGTCTCATTAAAATCACAAATCAACCCAGCATCACACATTATGTGAAATTGAAACCACGATTTCCAATTGGTTTCGATTTGGAAAAGACAGAGGTGGAGGAAGAGAGTAAGGAAGAACTCATCAGCGATCGTCAGAATAGAAGACGCATTGCAAAGGAGGCGAAGACAATATTACGTGAGTTAACATCAGTTAAATCAGAGATATTTGTGGAAAGAACTGAAAGTAGAAGTGAGAAAAGGGTGTCAGGCAGTGAAAGTCATGACAACAGTATACTTAAATATAGTGACAACAGTTTGTACAGTGATATCTTAAATATTTCAGCAGAATATGAACTTGAGGTTACTCAAAACGTACATGAAAATAATTTGATTACTAATCAATTCCTATTTTGGGCCAAGACCTATAATGTTCCACAGACTGCTTCAACAAGTTTGCTTCACATTATACATCCATATATTCCGATCTTACCACTAGATGGTCGTATTCTTTTAGAAGTTGTTGAAGTACAAAGTTGTAGTGGAGGGTCATATATATGTTTTGGTGTCTTAAAAGGTATTTTGAATAATTTAGAACACGCCATGCTAACATTCTTTTTATCCGATAATTAAAAAAAATATATATGACCGACTCGAGTTTAACAAACAAGTCGAAGTTATTAACTGTATCTATTAACACTGATGGACCAATTTCACACAGTTAGTTCTTGGAATATTAAACCAATCTTCTGACCGAACTCCATTTATTATTGCCTTATATGAAGGCAAATCAAAACCAAATGATGCCAATTATTTTCTACAAGAATTTACCAATGTATGCATAAAACTTGAAAAAAAGGGACTACTTATAATTTTCGAATTAGCTGTTCCATTGCAGGTGTACCCGCAAGGGCTTTCTTGAAGAACATTGTTTCACATAACTCATGGTTGTGAAAAATGTCTTCAAGAGGGAACATACATAGGGAGAACTGTGTGGGCTTATGTGACAAATATAACTAAAAGAACTGACTTGGAATTTGGAACTATGTTGTATGAAGATCATCAACAATCAAAAATTGTTTTCACTAAATTAAATATAGGCTTAATTACCCAAGTACCATTAGATTACATGCATCTGATGTGTCTTGGAGTAATGAAGAAACTTCTAGTTTCTTGGGTTGAAAAAGGACCAAAACAAGTTAAGCTTCGAACTGCTCACACTTATGTTGTTTCAGATAGATGGCCCCTTTAGTCCCTAAGATTTCAAAAGAATTTTCTCGGAAGCCAAGGTCTTTTAAATTTGGGAAAGCAACTGAACTCAAAGTTTTTTTATTATATTGGGATTGGTCGTTTTGAAAAACGTATTGCCTCTTGATGTTTATATTTATTTTCTTGTACTGTCTGTCGCAACTTACATTTTATGTGATTCAGAGTTAAGTGCAAATAAATTAATTAATTTCTTTGTTAGTTCGGTTAAAATGTTGTATAGTGAGGAAATGTTGGTGTACAATTTCCATAATTTATTGCACATAACAGACGATGTTGGTAATTTCAGTGCCTTAGACAATTTCTCTTCTTTCCGATTGGAAAATCTTATGCAGCGTATAAAAAAATGATTAGAGACAAACAAAAAATTACAGCAGATTAGGAAACGTTTGGGGGAGAATTGTAGTATACCTTCAGTTTCCTCAAAACATAAATCACATATTAATATGAAGCAGGGAGCTATCAATTCAATAAATTTGGGAAGCCTAGGTAATTGTCATTTAGGTACAGGTGTTCCAGATCATACTTTTTTAACAAAAAAATGGCAATATTGCACTTGTAAATGGCATAAATGTAAATTTAGAGGTTCCAAACGTATATGATTTGAGTTGTACGTTAATTCGAAGTACGGCTGATTTTTTTTGATCCGTTACCTAGTAGCCGTTTACATATATATAAATGTTTCTTACATAGTAGGTTAAATGGAAAAGTAGATATAAGTACCTCCTCTTTAAAGAAAAAATGTATGCTATTACCTAACTTTGAAGAAGTGTTATTTGTATTCCATATGCGAGCATGAAAACCTTTAATTAACTCTCTTAGATGTATTGTTGTAATAAATAATATTCTTTAGACAACTGTATCGTAAATTTTTATCCATGACGTTTTTGACGTCTGTTCATCGTCCGTTTCATTAATAGTTATTTAATAAACTAGTATGTTAATGAAGGCTATTAATAATTGACACTGTTTAAAGCACTAACGAGCTAAATAATAGTTGGATAGTGGTTAAATAACAGTTGAGGGATGGTTAAATAATAGTGTATCCAACGGTTAAATAATAATTGGTGAGTGGTTAAACAACAGTTGGGAAATGGTTAAACAATAGTGTAGCAACCGTTTTACCTACGGTGGTGTTCGGTTGGCCGATTGTAGAAGGCAAACAGTTGATAAAACGGATATTTTTCACGGTTATCCAATCGTGTAACAAAACTGTTTCCCAACATTGGGCCAACTATTTGTGCTACATGGGAACAAAATTTTGGGTAGCAAACATCAACCAACATCTACAATAACACACTCGCAGGATTTGCCTACTTCCAACACAATACACCATCCATTAAATGAACCAGATGTACCTGAAACCAGTATTGAAACTGAAGTTATGGAGAGTTCAGTAATTGCTGACGGCTTATCAGTAGTAGTCTTGAACAAATACTCATCATCCTCATAACGCAATATTACAGACCAGCTACAACTATCTAATTTATCTAAGCAGGTAATCACTTTTACTCATTGTACAATTCAAAGTCCCATTTTTAACATAAATATAAGAAACAATACTGATTTACTTTCTGATGAATTAACTATGTTATATACCTACTTATTGTTGTATTCCATAGCTACCTACCTATTTCATTTATATGGTGTCGGCAGAAAAATAATGTGTAAACCGTGGCGGTAAAGTGATTTTTCTAGCATTCAGGAAGTGTACGGGTTCGCTAAAGCTCGCCCGTATATTTCTTCTTTCAGTCTGGAAAAATGTCACTTTACCGCCTAGGTATACAATATACTATATTTCTGCTGATCACTAAACGTTGTTTTAAGTACTTCAGAAAAAAAATCCTCAGTCCCGCATGGGATAATAAAGAGCCAAAACACTTTCACCTTTTTAACTATCACGTAAAAGATACTGAGATACACATTATTGAAAAGGTCTTAGAAAGTATTTTCAATACACGTAACGACGATCGTGAAAAAGTTTGTCTGCTCCCTTTAGAGTATCCTGAAGAAATAAAAATATTCCTGAACTGTAGACTGCATTAGAACAGCATCCACCGAAATCTTAAAATACTCGATTATGTTAAAAACTAGAATTTTGCACCACTCCTGTATACAGGGTGGTCAAACAAAATTTTTATTTTTGAAAACTTTAATTAATAACAAAATATAGCGTTTTTTGACACAAAAATATTCAATAATTATATGAGATTGTATAAGCGGTCACGTCAGCCAGTGCATGGATCACGTTCTTAATTTTTATTTTTAAAGTGGGAAATTTGTTCACAATAGATACATTAATCGTTATTTAGAATAACATTGGCCACTAACGATATTATGAAGCTGATAGTTAAATAAAATACACATGCTAATGAATAGACGGAAAAAAACAATAAAGATGCTTTAAAGTTAAAAATCAAGATCCTTATATCGTCAAATGGAAATTTTAGTTATGGAGTCTTTACACGTAAGTTGCATGCATAATTCAATATCATTATTATACTTAGCGCGTTTTGGGTAAAACCTCATTAATAAGCTGACATATTCAGAACTTGAATTCCCATTATAACACTTAGTAATGACAGTGGAAAATATGTTACTATTTTTAATAATTTTTTTTCTTATAATAGTAATAATAAGGAAAATTTTCTATATGGTTTATCCACAATGAATTTACACTAGTTAAAAAAATATTTTCATTCAATTTTATTATAATATGTATACTCTGTTCCATCTTATTTTAGATTAGAACAGGCCATGGAAACTTGGGAAGAATGTAGTAGTTCTGTCCAAAGGACAAAAATTTACTACCGTAGCTTGACTTTTGATAATTTAGGTTATATTTTTAAAGTGGAACTAATGCAGTGTTGCAACATAGCTTTTCACACTATTTAGACTTTGTTTGCACGAAAATCATTGCATCTCAGGTGGCCTAATTTAAAAAAGTAATTGGAAATTATGTTAACCAAATCTACGTAAAAACTAATAAGAATGTCTTCTCTTTTTTCACTGTTCCAAAATAAAAAACAGGTGAGAAATATGCAGGGAATCCAGAGCGTAATTTTATAAGTAATCCAACATGAAGACTTATTTCCGTTATGAAATTTATCTACTGCATTTTTTTTCTATTCTTGGTTATTAATCATGATGCAGAGGTATGTTTATATGGAAACTTACTTCTTCGGTCGCAAAGTAAATAGGTTGTAAAGGCCCAGTAGCCTTTACCAAAATTTTTCTAATTAATTATTTGTTAATTATCCCGCAGTAATCAAATTACATAAAATTACACAAGATTGCACGACAAATAATTCTTTTATCCCCTCCGACGTAGATTTCAAAAAAATATCGAATGTTTTTACATCAGAGTAATCCCCGCCAATCGCGACTTGAGGACCCCTGCACAGAAGCCGTCCCCACCTACCTGGATCATTTATAAAACCGCGAGATGGGCTACCGTAAAAAATGCTTGTGTGTCGGATCTTTGCTGCGACACCTTACTACTCGTGCGCGATCCGCTTGCTTGTAGATCCGTTCCGCCGTCGCTACCTGCGCGTCGATCCATTCCGCCGACGCTACCGAATAAAGAATATCCTGACCGCGCGCCTGCTGCTTTTGATCGCGTAATTTAAGAGAATCCTGAATCCCGACAGGAAAACCTCATCGCTTACTGCGATAAATTCGGAAAATCCTGATCGCTTATTGCGATAACCCAGACTTGAACCAGATCCCGACCGCGCGCGCCTGCTGTTCTTAGTTTCGTCGTGTACGATTGCTACTTACATTCATCCTGAACCGTCGCGATACTCGCCGCCGCCTGAGAACCCGCTCCAGCTATCCGATCACCTGGCCGACGTATTCGCAGGTTGGAAGTACGTGAGTTGATTACATACACATTACACCAGACACCCAGATAGACGACGGGTTGCAGAGCCCGGAAGTTATCTCACATTTCCAGTACACAAATCAGAAGTTGTCACGACGGGCTGTAAAGCCTGAAGTCATCGTCCACAAACATACACCAACCAGTACGTTGTGACGGTGGGCTCTAACATCCCGCAGTCATCTTTCATTTACTCTGGTGGCAAGAAGGTCAATCGCTCTAATTCTACCACCCCCTGGAAGACGTGTCTAAACAGCATAGCACGGGTTAGTCCCAGACTCTGTAGACGTCTCTTCATTTAAACAGCCAGCACACAACATTATACTAACACACCTGACAAACACAAATACCAATAAACACAGAGGTACTCGCAATCGCTAACGTTAATCCCAGAAGCTACTTCCGCATCCTAACCGAAAAGCGCCTGTTAAATTACATCAACCGCAGTTAAAAACTCTCCAGACTGATTGAACATCGCATAGTTCCTAACGATCTCCCGCAAGGTATAAAATTAATGCTTTTTTTTAATCAAGAGAATGATCGTGTACGTAAGAAACATTATTTCCGTCCGAAATTCGCATAATTGTTTAATTTTGATTACGTCGTACTAAAACATCGCGTAAACCAACCACCTCAGTTTAATTCGTTTTTAACAATTAAAAATAGGTCTGTGACAAATATGCAATCCCCTTTTTGTCTTTAGATTAGATGCGAAATAAACATCGCGTATAAGAACAAATTTTCACTAATAATCAAAAGTAAATAAGTTCGTAATAAATTCAGTACTCCCTGTATTTAATAATTAGAGCAAATTTCGTTCATAAGAAATTGGTACGTGTTTAATAAACGCTTTATTATAATAAAGATCAACGTGTCTTTTCGGCGGACTAAAATAAACTTTATGTAAATACATTCGTAATTAATGAATCCTGATTATTTAGAAGATTGATGATTCATTGGAGTAAATAATCAATCGCGCACGAACAATTTGCATTCAGAAAGGTATAAATATCAACCAGTCCCTTGTAAAGGATTTGGCTGAAGAGGAGAAGGACTTCCGAACAGTCTCCGACTAAGATATATATATATATATATATATATATATATATAAGCTATAAATAACTGATTACTAACCATAAGCATGAGCATACTAACAAAAAAAAATTGTAAAGAATTCCCAGTAATACACATCTATTCAGTCTGAAAGCAAAACCATATAGTCATGCGCCCTAATGTTACACTTTAAAGTATTGATTTTTCTGAGGCACTGACCTCACAAACGCAAGCTCGGACGTTAACTTATATCTTACGTAATACCGGTAACATTCTAGAACGGCGCCCATAACTCCTGTTTTAGTCAGTACCGACCTTACAATTTTTCTAAATGAATCATAAAAGTCATTTTTGTCCGGACTTTTGTATAACATGCCTTCAATTGAACAGTATTAATTTCTACTTCTCCAGTAACGTCCCGGAATCCAGGAGCCTGCCTAGCCAGACTGGAAAGAGAGAAATCACACTCTGGGAAGGAGCGTTAAGTAATTTCAGAGGATATAATTTTATCATTGTTTTGTTCAGTATTGTTTTCATTTTCTTAAGTTTATTGGCTTCACCTATTCATCGTTTAAATAAGACAATATACGTTTAAACCATTTGACTCTAATTATTAAAGGTGTTAAGCCTAAATACCCAGTATTTACGAACCACCCCCGTCTTATTAAAACAGAGACGATTGAGTTAGTTGGGGGAAAATTAAAATAAATCAATTTAATTATCGTAAGCCAAGTGGCTTACAAGGTAAACAGAAGATCAATACGTATCCATTTATTTTAACCACTCCAGGAAATCCACAGCGCTTTTTCATAAGTAAACCAATGTAAAGATTTACTTTCGTGATGACATTTGCATGAAGGTAAATAACTAGAAATGTATCCATTTAAGTCGTAGCTAAACGGAATTAACGACGATATTACTGCTTTCGTATCCACGAACAAGATTTGTCGAAAACCAAAATTTAAATGTATTTTTAATAAAATTTCGACGCCAAACAATGGGGCCTGATTCAAACTGCATTATATTACCAGAAAAATCTGAAGAACGTTTAAATAAAGCCTCAAGTCATCATTTCTAAACCCTATATTTCGATGGTAGTTTAGAACTTATTTGCGTATTGTAATAATTTTTACAAAAACCCCATGCCTTTTTAATGGTTATGTTGACAATCGTAAAATTTACCATATTATCAACTACATAATTTTTCCCTTTGGACTTAAAAGGTTGAATTTCCACATTTGCTTTTTTATAATTTTGCCCTCAATTTCGGCCCCGTGCGTAATCAATCACTCCTGCAGCTGATCTTTCTTCCTCGATAATGAAGGTGGTTTATCTAACTGCACCGAATGATATGGTGCGTTATCCATAACCAACACACAATTTTCAGGTAGTTTGGACAACACAAGAATCAACTGTTTAATCACCTAATTTAGAAACCAGTCCACACATAATTTTATGATAATCCCGATCCTCGTTCCCCGAATCGAATAAATAGTCGCAGTTTCCAAAAACCGTAAATTACACCCCGTATGTAAAATGGTATACCTTTTACCTCCATTTTTAATTTAATGTAAGAATTGAGCACTCAACGATGAATATTAGAACCATTTTGATAAATCCACGTTTCGTCTAGATACACAAAATTGATATCTTGGCGTAAACTTTGCAACTGCAGAGATTCTCTCAAATGCCTAATTTTGGCTACAACGACGTGTTTCATTTCACATAAAATTTTCTGTCCATTAACACGTTTGCATTTGTAACCCATTGATTTCAGAACTCTAAATAATGTTGTTCGACCGCCATAAAAATCTAAATCTGTTTTAACGCGATGGTACAATTTATCCAAATTAAAATATTCATTTTTCGAATTAAATTGCCAAATTAGACGTTGTAGAACGTTTACCACAATATGTCAACTTTAAATTTTGAAATCTTGCTGTTATGATGTCTTGGATAGTTTGCTGTGAAACATAAAACCAAATACATACTTCTCGTACGCAGGAAAAAATGATTTAAGTTCTTGCGTACTTAAAAGGTTTTCGAATGCACATATAAATGTACATATTCACATACAAGAGTACCTGGGTAGATGATACATATTTAGTTTTTAAGTAGATAAAAAACTACTTAACCATTGGAGGATTACCACTGAATTATACTTTTCTTTAATTAAATAAATTACAACTTCTATGATAAAAGTTTGATAAGTTGTCATTTTGGCCCACGAACTCGAGTTTGAAAACCGAAGAAAATTGAACTGTCAGTTACTTATTTGTTTTTATTTGTATTTATGGCCCTCAGGCCATTGATATTTCTGTTGGTCTCTAGTTCTCAAACTAGAGACCAACAGAAATATCAATCATTTCTAAGGGCATCAACCACTAACGATGATTAGAACTACCCGCCACTAAAATTTTGATTTATTAGAGGAATCCCACTTTCAGTAACGCATCTTTAACATGGCAAACAGGGGATCTGTTTCATCTTATTTTGCATTAGAGTAGACCATGGTATTTTTTTTCTGTAGTGGTGTTCCTATTTGTCAAAACGACAAGAAATGAATTTGACGCCGTCCTGTCCAAAGTAATCGTGCTGTGATACATACTTCACTAACGCATATAATGATCAAGTCTCATATTGAATTAATAATAATTTGTTGAGAAATACAAAAAATCATCACAAACAGGACACTTCACTTTTTCAGGTGCTAAACACCATAAAAATAATGCAACGTGGAAAAGTAATGGGGAGCTCATTGTAATGGTGTCGGATATATTTGTACGTAATAACTTAAACCACATTTTCGTGCGCACATTAAGTATGTACTTGGTATTACGGCGAACTATCCAAGACATAACGGAAAGAGCTCAAAATTTAAAGCCGGCATGGTGGTAAACGAGGAAAATCTAAGTTTTGGGATTGCATGAGGGTCGAACGACAGTATTTAGAATTTTGAAATTATTGGGTTACAAACACAAATGTATCAATGGACAGAAAATTTTATAAGAAATGAAACACGTCGTTATAGCCAAAATTAAGGTTTTGAGAACATTTCTCCTATTGCAGGCCAACATGTCAGATTTTTGTATCTAGACGAAACGTGGATTTATCAAAATGGTTCTAATATCCATTGCTGGGTGCACGATTCTGCCATAAAGAGTAAAGTACCATTTTATACTCCGGGGGTAATTTAGGGTTTTTGGATAACAGCGTATACTCAATTCGGAGAACGAATCGGGATAAAACTATGAATAGGGAACGGTTTCAAAATTGGGTGATTAAACAGCTGATTTCTACGCTGGCCAAACTATCCGGAAATTGTGTGGTAGTTATGGATAACGTACCGTATCATTACGTACAGTAAGACAAGGCACCCTCATTTTCTAATAGAAAGATTAGTTGCAGGAGTGGTTGGTTACGCACTAGGTCGTAATTAAGGGCAAAATTACAAAAAAGCAATTGCAGAACAAAATTCAACCTTTTAGGTCCACAGGAAAAAATATGTAGTTGACAATATTTTGATTAAGCATAGGTATGAAGTTTTACGATTGCTTACCATCGTCAATATAACCCTCGATATAACCCTATTGAAAAGGTATGGGTTTTTTTATAAAAATTATTACAATAGCAAATAAGTTCTGAACCTCCATCGAAAGATAGGGTTCAGAAATTATGGCTTCCGACTTTATCCAAATGTGGCAAAGTGTTTGTTCGCATACAGAAAATATTATTTCAAATGATTGAAAATATCCCACCAGTTATTAGAGTACAAGGGAGACGATTCAGATTCAGATAGTTTTAAGGATTCAGATTCTTCTAGTGATATAATGGAATAAGACCCTACTGTTTGGTATCAAAATTTTAGCAAAAATACAATGAAATATTTTAGTTTTCGTCAGGTCTTGTCCGTGGATACGAAAGCAGCAATCTTATGGTCAATTCTATTTAGCTACGACTTAAACGAATATATTTCTGGTAATCTACTTCCATGTGTATTGAACAATCAAGAAAAGAATGACGCAGCAAATTTCATCACGAAATCAAATCTTCACATTAGATTACTTATGAAAAAGCGCTGTAGATTTCCTGAAGTGGTTAAAATAAATAGATACATATTGATGCTCTGTTTACCTTGTGACTTTGCGACCGAAGAACTAAGTTTCCATATAAACATACCTCTATGCCATGTTCAATAGTCAAGGAAAGAAAGAGGAAAATGCAGTGGGAAAATTTCATCACGAAAGCAAATCTTCACATTGGATTACTTATAAAACTGCGCTCTGGATTTCCTGCATATTTCTCCCATGTTTTTTTATTTTGGAAGAGCGAAGGCATTCTTATTAGTTTTTACGTCGATTTGGTTAACAAAGCATCTCATTGTATGAGATAGGACACGATGTTATCATTTATGATCACTGTAAAGAACGAACAACTTCCGTTTTATGTAGTAACTTTTTGTTTTTTTGACAGCGCTACCACACTTTCCCTAGATTTACATGGCTTGATCCAAGGTTAGTAAAGTTATAGGTTGCCTAGTAACTTGTTAGGAGAGGAGATAAGCGGCCACACTACGTGTCATCAAGACGGTCCAGTTCGTACTAATGCCCAAGTGTGCTATATGCTCTTCTCCATATGAATACGACCAAAAGGAAGACGAAATCTTAGAGAAGAACTCGTAAATGCAGGTCATAATGGCCCGAGGATTGTTTGATAACTGGAAACAGCCCATATATATTGAATTCGATCAAAAGGCTACAAAAGATTTGTTAGAGCACACGATCACGGGATTACATAAAATCGATTATAGTATTGTTGCTTGCACTTCAGACTGCACTTAAAGGAATCAAACGAATTATTGTTCAACTTGCTTTTATTGCTACCAAAGTTAGGTACGTACCGAATGAATTGGTAAATGAAAGAATTTTCGTTAGCAAATTCAAAACTCGAATAAGAAAAGTGCAGAAAAATAAAATTTCCTAAATCAGATTCTGAAAGACAAGATTCCAAAGAGATGAAAAAGTCTATAACCTAATTCTAATATTATTAACCTAGATAAATAAAAATAATGCGTAAATAAATTCATTGAATCCGGAATTCTGACGAACATGTAGTTGGTCCACAAATTCAGACCAGTTTCAGTTTTTTATAAATTCAAAGTTAAGTACTACCGCTTTATACAGCCAAATTGAGACCACATGCTCGGTGACGTAGTTGGCGCGCTTGAATACTCAAGGTTCATTGGCTGCAAGTTACTAGGCAACCTAGTAATCTATTAACCTTGGGCTTGATGTAATGCATCATAAAATGGAACAGAGTATAGTTCAGAATTTAAAAAAAAATGACAGTTACAAGTTGCCAACATGCCAACGAATATTTTACCTCTAAAAGCAATATATAGGCAAAGGCAGATATTTAATACCACGTTTTTAGATACATCAATTTTTTAATTTAATTTTTGGTTTCAAATTTTGTGTGTAAGTACAAATAGTTAACTATGTTTTATATTGCCTTTTGTTTGAAATACAACCCTTCAAATCAAAAAGTTATTGATAAGTATGCGTAAATATATGAAAAATACAGTTAAACCACACATTAGTAAAGCAAACGTAGTCAACTGGAAAACAGTAACAAACAAATCTTAATCAATTAATATAAAAAGTAACAGAAAACGTTCAATTTTTCCTAAGGCACTAACCTTTTTGTAATACATTGGTTGGTATTTCTTCTTACGCTAATTGCCGCTCTATAAAGATCCCACCTATCTAACGTAGGAAATGCATATAGAATGGGATTTCTTAAATCTTCTATGACTACAAAATTATTCTTATAAATTATATTCTTTAGTGCCCTCCACAATAAAAAATCTGCGAGTGATAAATCGTGTGATCATGGATGATAAGCTACAATACCTTTTTTCCTATCCACCTTGCTGGAAATTCTTTGTTCAAAAAATCGGAAACTATTCTAGTATTATGCCGTGCTGCGCCATCTAGATAAAACCAGATATATGGTAATCTAGCTTCATCCTCCCCTGGCAATCAACTACCATACGTTTGGCACAAAGTTTCTCCAGTGAACCGTATTGTCTAATATTTGCATCTAATTTGATAGATTGTACTACTACTGACGAAGATAACTGTAAGAGTCATCGAAACGTTTAGATTTGTATAACATACATACAAATATACACCATAAAAAACCCAAAAAGCTAAATATTTTAAATATGTTTAATGAAGGTGAAAGTTTACATTTTCATTGCCAAATAAGAATTGTGCGATAATTTCAAAATGACATTACTTTGTTTAAATCGTGAGTTAGGATCAAATAAACTGCAATAATTTGCAGCTTATAGCTAGATTTATTAGATCATTGCACGAGATTCTAATATCTAATACATTATTCAATATATTACATTATTATAACTAATAATAATACCTAATAAAGTGAAGTATTTATTAAAGTAATTATCAGTAAATTGCCAATAAGAAATAGTATGGTAAATGAATCAAGTGGTTACCTGTTTCAACTAGAAAAAGTCGTGTAATCCATTTTTCAATAACTTTAAAACCAAGTGTTTAAAAAAAATTTTTTTCATATATCTTCGGAACAGCTCGGAATTTAAAAATTATTCTGGTACCATCAGAATCACAAGGGTGATTTTGATAAATGCTTATAAACTCCATTTTAAACTCCTTAGAAATGTAACATTTATCAGATGCTGTTATTTGTAATATAATAATCTTCCAACGGAAATCACAGCAATAACACAGTTTAACTGACAAAGAAAAACCGCAGATTTCAACCGCGCTGTTGGTAAATCGATGCGAAGAACTGATGAAGCTCACTCAGCCGTTTCACATAAGGGGAAATATTATTGGCGTATTTGACTCATGCCATCCGCTGTTTTACGGGGGTCTTTATAGTGTTCAAGATCTTCATACAAAGACTGGAATTTGTAATACTCTCTATATAGAAGTTTACGCATCTCATGTTGAACATACAATGAAATGAATACAAAATTTTATTTTGATTCGCGTAAAGCACGTTTAAAATGAAAAAAAGCAATAATGTAAAGCTGTTACAAATAGATATTCATATTTCATATTTTCTTGCTTATTTTAAAAGAACCTATCTTGTTTTTATCACTATTGCGTCACATTTTTCTATCCCTGCATCTCTATTTGTCTTTGGTTTTAATTAACTTAATTAATTTAGCCGCATTTATAAAATGTATCAAAAATATACTCTTTATATTAATTTGTTTTCTAATAACGGATAAAAATAGGGACAAGATTTTTTTAAAATAAACATATCAAAAGTATTGTAAACAGGGCTACCATTATGCAAGCCTAGGCTATCATTTAGGGGCGCTATCCGCCCGGTGAGCGACAAAATAGTAAAAATGCATTGTTGACCGAAAAATGGACTCATCCGTAAAAAATAAATAGAAAGACTATAAATTAAAAATGTATTACGTGGTATGACTTAAGTACCAATTACACCAGCACGGTATATGTACCGGGTGGCCAACTAAGAACGGCCGTCGGCCATATCTCAGGAATGGATTATAGCACAGGTTCGGGAAAAAAATTTTTATAACAAAAGTGGCCTCGAGAAACGCCTGGAAATTATTTTCAGAATTGTAGGTCCACCGTTAGAGGGCGTAATTGACAGTTAAAATTTTAAAAAGCAAAATTTTTCAAAATTTACTCAATTAAGGAGCATATTAAATATTATAATCAGATTCCTCGACAAATTCTGCATATTTTTTATTTGGCAAGTTTTAGTCTATCTCTTCAAATAAGGGGGAACCTTGTTACGAAAAAACGCCTTTAATTCAGGTTCTGCTCGACCGATTTTAATAAACTTGATGTTGTTTGAAAGAGCTTTTGTTAAACAATAGAAAATTTGTAAATTTGAAGCAATCTGATTAATAACATAAATGCTAGAGGGCATTGTTTAATATTTTTTTAATATTGTGTTTTCTCTTTACAATTTTAAATGGAAGCATAAAAATTTAAGTAGGTCTTTAAAAAGTAGACTAAATTAGTAATAAAACAGTGAAAACTGCAAGTCCATATCTTTTTCCTATCCTGAGATATCATAAGAAACAGGTAAATGGCGGGAATTGTTCTTCCCCTCTAGCGGTGGACCTACAATTCTGAAAATAATTTCCAGGCGTTTCTCGAGGCCACTTTTGTTATAAAAATTTTTTTCCCGAACCTGTGCTATAATCCATTCCTGAGATATGGCCGACAGCCGTTCTTAGTTGGCCACCCGGTACATGGAGGTTCATTTTCGATGTTTTCTTATGAGCACAAAAAAAATGTCATAGCCAACTATGGTTTCCACATAAGAAAATACAACTTTATGTCATATCATTTTAAATTAAGGAGGTATTAAAAATGTGAATGCACTAACGGATTCTACTTAAAAAAAGTGTCTTAAGAATGTTTTTATAGTTTGTCGATACATTTAGAAATAACAAAGTTTTTCAAAATCGCCATTTTATCAATTTTGGCTAATTGCGCGATAACGGTCAGAGATATCTTGATTATGACTATTGGATCTTAATTAACACCAAAATCAAGCGCAAGGACCTGTACACAACAACTGTCTTGCAAAAAATTTAACATCGTCTCTTAACCGTTCTATAAATAGAAATATAAATACAAATATAAATTCTATAAATCTAATGCTAAGAAATCAAAACTGAAACAAACCATATTGATTCATCAACAGCGTGCCGCGCTGCGTGTCTGGAAATCCTGCCGTAACAAGAACGTCTCCCTCCCACCTTTGTGCATGTGTGTCTCAATCATTACTTTGAAGGACAGTAATTTGTATTGTCTATTATAATTTGCAAGTATCGGTACGAAGCGGAGGGGTTAAGCGGCGAGGTTAAGAAGGGCGCCATTTATTGGTTTCTTGTAGGGCGGTAACATACCTAGAAACGGTTTTGATTACAAATCATTAACGAGTGTCGTTAGTTATGGTTATTATATTATATTTTTTTAACCAAAAATTTAAAAAAAATCCAGGATCGAATATGAAGTAATTAAAACTGATGGTGGTAACTAGAAAACATATCTTGAAACCTTGTATTAACTTGTGTCTTTACATTTTTGACAACCAGGAAACAGTGCTCTGACTAAGTGTTGTTTTTTCAACTTGCGAGACAAAATCGTAGAAGATTTCGGTTTTTTGGTACGATTCAGACGAGCTCGGAATTTAGAAATGATTTTACTACCGCCGGAACCAATACTAAATTATCCAACTTTGCCACAATTAAATAATTTAACCAACTTCATATTTCTTACGGTTTCCGAGATCATGATACAAACATTTGAATTTGTAACACCACGCGTAGTTTAAGTTTAATAACTTTCTACACGCTATCCTGTTTCAACTAAGGCACTTTTGGCCTTATAAAAGCAGTGTCCATCTTTACTCTGGCTGCAGTTGTAGTAGGTAGAGTTGGAGACTTCTGGGACACCACCACAAAAACCGGTTTTCCACATTTCCAAGGTTGCCACAAAACCAAGGTCCCACCGTACCAAGGTCAAAAAAGCGCAATGTGTGACCTACTTACATATCATTACCACAAACCCACGGTCACAAACCCCGATTTCCTGTTCCACAACTACAAGGCTATCTGTGCGACATATCATTACCACGAAACCAGGGTCACAAGCTCCGCTTTTCTGTTCCACTATTACAAGGCTATCCGACCACGCTTTCCTGTTCCACTATTACAAGGCCACCCGACCACGCTTGCCTGTTCCACTATTACAAGGCCACCCGACCGCGATTTCCTGTTTCACAATTACAAGGGCATCCGCGTGACCTACTTTATGCTTAGCCACCTACTTGCTACTCTATACCCCACTTGTATGTTTTTTGCCCACTTGTATGATTTGTGCTCAACCTCACTTTTTTAAACCGAAATAAAAGAAAAACGATATGTTAATATATTTAATTGATGTATTACTCAGATATATGATTTTCTTTAGGAATAAAACATTTTGATTTAGTACAAGTGCAGAAGGTCCTCTCCACTTCCGTTTCAGTACATCTGCGCGGACGTGGTGCGAGGAGCTGAGCATAAGTGCAATGTGGTGCCCATCGTAGATGTTCCTGTAACGGATTGACATCTGGCTGCCATCGGTTTATTCTAACCCCACACATGAAACATTCAACCGTATCGTCTGAAGATGTGGAAATGAATCCTGCTGCAGCAAGCGATGAGGGTGAGTGAACTCCAGACCATGTTCGATACGTTAGTAAGCGTTTATCGAAACAGTTGTAATACTGAGGATAATAAAAGTTTGGGTCACACATGTTAACATCAGCTCAGTAAGATACTGACAGGAAATAATGTATTCTATACAATATATACAACAGATATACAATATGTACAATATGTACAATAAATAAAAATAGATATATAGTAAAAAAGACTACTCGGCTACGTAGCACACCTCATCACACAGTATACATGAGTCATCATCGTACACATCGTATAACTGTGTGAGAGGCGCCCTACACGACGAGCACCAATAATATTCGTACGACAGGTGGTACCGCGCAGTCCAGCGCTCCATATGCATATGATGGTCCACTACGCGGTAATCTCCTGGTTTCAATCGAGCGAAACAGCAATGACACAAATTCATGAAGTCCACCAGATGGTATCGAACATGTATTGATACAATGTGGGCATATGCAGTTACACGACTTGCCGCAAAGTGCTCGCGTATTACCTTGCTCATTTCGGTATACCACGCTGAATTCCACTGAACCAGTTCATAATTATTTCGTAGCACTTTGTTTATGGAAGCCGGTAGTATTCCTTCCTTTTCAAAATTTACCCAGTTCGGAATTAATTGACATGTCCGTCGCGTACTAAGTTGAAATAGGGTTTGTGGTTGGTACATTGTCTTCCAATCGTCTTGCACTGGAGTAACTGACATAGTGAAGATCGGTAACTATGGTATATGTAAAAACCCCTCCCTTTAAGTATACGAATAATACAGAGTGGGGATATGTAACCTTGTGTGGTGACCTTGCTGTGGCAAAGTGGACTAACCTTGGGAATAAGTATGCCTAGAAATCCTTGAAGTAGTGGAACGAAAATAAAACCTTGAAAAGGTGTAACCGACAAGACCGCTAAAGCAATGTGTGGCATAATCGTGAAGGTCACGTAAGTAGCCTTGAGGAGGGTACATAGTGGGAGAGTGTCATATATAAAGAGAGGAATGTATGTAAAGTCAGTATCGTATATAATGGATAACATCGTACGTCAAGCCATAGAAAAGGCGAAGATTCTCGGTGCTATAAGTTCAAGTAAATATTGCGATATTTTGCTTAATAATGTGCATTATTTCTTAAATAAAAGTAAAACAAAATTTGTTAGTGTCGGTCTATCACCCAAATTTGGATTTGAGCCAGTCGTAAAACTAGGTGGAACGAAGAGTGGTGGAGTGGTGTTTGACAAGCAGGAATGGCGTATACTTATGGATAATCAAGGGGTGATTACTAATTATTTCTACAGTCCTGAAGGAACATGGCTACCTACCAAACTGGGATCGAAGACTGTCTCGTACGAAAATATTAACAAGAAAAAATTATACGCCTCTGTGATAGTGACGAAATTGATGTCTATTTAGGATGGGAGTCTATAGAACAGTTATGGAAGCTTTTGAAGATAATATATTACCGATTGGAGTTGGCAGATACTGTGAACTTTCCAGAGTTTTATAAAAACCTAATACAGTCGACAGCGACAATTCCTGAATGTAACATTCACCAAGTTATAGGTCCATTGCGTGATGTATTTGAGGTCAACATAGCCTGCCTTCTGGAAATGGAAGTATTTGCCAAGGAGAAACTATATATGGATATGGATCTTACCAATCCTATAACTCAAAGGGGGGGGTAACGCGCTTGTAGTCAATAGTGGATAGTATTAGATGTTAGTCAATATGTGGATGTGTTATAGTGCGGAGTCGTGGCCTAAAGCTGTAGATTGTGTTAGTGCAGTCCAAAGACTAATATGCCAGTTACAAGCATTAGAATTCGATGCTGATCATGAAAAAGTGTATGGAATGGGTAGATTTAGTGATGACTATTTAAATAATCTAGTTAATAAGTATGGGGGAGGAATACGCCTTTGTGAAAATACTTAACATCGCATGTAGGCGATATAGAGTGTATTTGTTGTATAAAGCGATTAATAGAAGACCTTAAAGAAATATCATTGGAGCAATTTATACACGAAATAGAAAGATATTTACCGAATTTTGAGTCATCAGATGACGACTCACCCAGTGAAGAAGGTGCGCATTAATGAGTCCAAAACGTAGTTCACTACATAGTAGTATGGGAGTTGGCTTACAGGCATGCGCGAAAAGGAGAATGGGAACAATTAGCTAGAGATTCTGCACGATTTAAAAAGAATAGGCGACTGTGCTAATATAATTTCACCAATTCTCGAAAAACAGCATCGTGAGTGTGTGTTTGTCAGACGCTTTAGTAGTATGTAGTGATGTATATGTATAGGATAGTAGTAATAAAAAGTAAAAAAAGATCTGTTTATTGCATATTAATATTACAGTATATATAATTAAGGTTAATTAGCGTATTACACAATGTCTTTGGTAGAAATCCAGGAGTTGTGAGAAGTATCAAAACCCAACCACTTAACGAGAGCTTTATTCCCTTGACGTCGGATGACACGTTCAACTAGATGAATGTCTGGATGTTTAACACTTTGTAGTTCGGGCTCATAGAACCGACCTTGAATCTCTTCATCTCGACTATCACGTAATGTGTAGGTGAGTGGGCTTGAACGTTTAACTGTTGATATTCGAAAGACTTCGTAACTCCAATTAGGTGTGTACCCCTTAGAGAATATGCTTCTATGTTTGCTAATGCGTACATGTTCCCCCACTCTAAATTTAGGTGTTTTACGGTCAAGAACTTTCTGACATTTTAAATGTTGCAAAATATCTGCAGCATTCTTTTCCGTTACATCTACCGGTTTATATCCGGTTGTTCTATGCTTTCTTGAATTATAATCGGTAACAATTTGAGGCAAGATTGATAGCCACTTATATGATCCTTGCATGCTGAATGTTTTCCACATTATTGCTTTAAGGGTACGATTGACACGTTCGACTATGCTACTTTTCAAGGTGGAATAACTACTGTAATGATTGATATTGAATTTTTTCATTACTTTTTTAAATTCTGCATTATAAAACTCCGTTCCCATATCAGTTTGTATATGCGTAGGCATCTTTTGCAATCCAGATAGCAGTTTATCCATTACCTCCGCAACTAGTTTACCATTCTTGCGTTTGATGGGGAAAGCCCAGACATATTTAGAGAAGGCATTAATTATTACTAAAATATATCGAAATCCTTTATTCACATGAGCATAAGGTATCATTTCCACTAAATCAGCTTGAAAGAGATCATTTAAACCTTTTAGTACTACACAACGTCGCGGAAAATTTCTCCTTGCTGGTTTGTGCAGTTCTTCAACAACATCGGATTTACTCATTTTTTACTTTGGATTGTAGTACAATCTCTAGGATGAATAATTGTTCTTTGTCGAAGGTGATATCTTTTGGAATTATAGGTTGAATCACACCTGCCTTACGAATAGTTTTATTATTTAGAAACAGCGGTGTCGTATATATTACAGTATCCACTCGAAGATGAATATCTCGAGGTAACCACTTACAATGCAATATTTTTCCCTCTGTAGGAAAGAAATATGTACCATTGGTACCCAATGGAATATCTACTGTTGTCTGTTGCACGACACCTTGCACGGTAAAATAAGTTTCGTAATAGATATCACTTTGCTTCGTAGCATCACTGCGATGCTGAGTAATATGTTTTCCAAATTTATCCACTGTCATTTGTTGATGAAGATGTCTGCCAAATTTATCTATTGGCATAACTGATGGACATGTAGTACTGCCTTTAGTGGTAGTCGGTGTAACAATGAAATGAAAAGGATATAGTAATAGGTTTATAACAAGAGCTGTTACTGTATTACTTTTGCTTCACGTAGTTCATCAATTATATATACTACTTCGTTGTGATTGCTAGTATTTCCTGTCGACATTGATCCTAATAATTCCCGTAGCCAATCTACTAACTTATTCGGGTTATTCCACGGTACAAATTCAATAGCTTTGTTATTGTATCGCAATAGTTGCATGCCACCACCTCTTTTGGAGATAGAAGTTGTTCGAGATCTTGTGGTTGGAGGGGCAATAGATGATGTAGCTGACCGTTTTCTAGGTTGAAGTAATGGTTTAATGATTTCCACATATTTTTTACTATTAGTTCCTCGGATTTGGTCTGTCGAGTTATAATTACGTCGGGCAGCATTAGTACGACGCAATATGTCATTGTATTGCTGTAGGTCACTCTTTTTGTATCCCGTAGGAATTTTTTAAAAGTAGTTCATATAATCCCGGTGTTCCTTCATAGTCTAGGGAGGATCCATCAGGAAGAGTGATATGAAGGTTTTCACCAATAAAGTCTAATTCAGCATCACCAATAAAAATTTCTCTTCTTCCGGAATGAAATGTACGCCATATGTTAAGTCATACTCGTCTTCTGTATCTCTAAATATACCTTCAACGTAGTACTTAGCTAATCCTTGGTATTGATTTAGATAATCTTCAAAGGCGGGTTGAGATCCAGCAGCTAACAGTTCTGATTTCAATTGTTGTAAAGTAGGAATTTCCACATCATCATCGTTAGTGGTATCAGCAATTACAGTTTCCTGCGAAGGTTGCGCAATGGTTGCGGGAACAAGAGTGCGTGGAGCCTTCCGTAATCCAGCTGTTTTAGGTGTGTGATGTAAAAAAACTTCAGTTTCTTGTGCAATGACTTCATTTTTGACAGCTTCTGGCGTAAGGGGTTCAGCTTTGATGAGAGAGCCATCTTTCTTAGTAATCAGTTGCTGTAAGGGTTGTGTGATAGGTTTAAAGTGTGCTTCTATTGCACGTTCTGTAAGAGCGGTATCTTCTTTCAAAGTAGCATATTTTTGTTGCACGCTCTTGCGAGCACGCAAAATGTCTTGTACTAAGCGCTCCTTCATTACGACTGCATATGTTCCGTACTGCTACCATATTTATAATGCTATAAAACAGTCAAATCTCTTACGGTACCGACCTGTATTAACATCGCTTTCTTTATCAATAACAATAAAACCGAATTTGTCTTGCCAGCAACAAAACATAAATCTTTAAACCTATCAAAGGACATATCGACATTAACGTGATCATCATACACATGCTTGAGATTAGTGTGATCTTGTTGAAAAGAATAAGTAAATTAGCATTATCACGTATAAGCTGTTTTGGAATTGAAGAATACGTTTGACACAGATAGAAACAATCATTATTTCGATGTCTGCCAAAACAGAAATGATTTCTTATTTCATTTTGCTTATGACACGCTACATCATCGAAAATCATTATTGAATTTTTACGGGAATCACTAGGGGATATAACATCACTATTATCACTGTATTCGAAATACCCGACTTCTTTTATGGGTGTCAGTAAATTTCGTAGGTACTGGTATTTAGGTTGATATAATGATTTGCAATAAATATATACATTTTCAAAACGTAAACCATTTGGATGTTCTAACAAGGTAATCATAACATTTGTTTTTCCGCACCCAGATGGACCAACGATTATACCTCGTTTACATCCCCCTTTTAGTAAACCGCGGTGTTTAGAGTAAAGTTCCTTGTTATCAGCTGTGTCATAATTTTTAATCGGTAATTCTGTGTCTTGCGGAATGAAGCGTATGGTGCCCGTCATAGTACTAAACCACAAATTGTATGGTACTAATATATATACGTGTCATACAATGAAAGTAGTTTAGTAGTGGAGTGACAGCCAGTCTGGTATGAAGTATACTTCTCGGTGTAATAAGAAGAAAAGGGGTTCAGGATTAATTAATACCTTAATAAATAAATTACCCGTGGAGTTGCATATACCTGGGTATAGATACTGCGGACCGGGTACCCGTTTACAAAAACGACTAGCTCGCGGCGACAAAGGTATTAATGAATTGGACGAAGCCTGTAAAGAGCACGATATTGCATACTCCCAGTCAAACGATTTAAGTCAACGACACATTGCCGATAAAACTTTGCAACAAAAAGCTTGGAATAGATTTCGTTCCTCAAACGCTACATTTGGAGAAAGGGCAGCTGCATTAACTATAGCTGGAATAATGAAAGGAAAACGGAAAATGGGGATGGGTGGAAGATCACGGACAGGCAATAGAATGGGAAGCAAATCACGAAGAACAAAGCGTACTCCCAAACCAATTTCATTTAACAAAGCGGTACTTCTAGCGCGACGTCGTGTTGGTGGTAAACTTCGATCATCTTTACGATCTACAATACACCAAGCCTTAAGCGTTCTAAAACACAAAAAATCATGTCACCCAAGAGCAGAATATTACCTATACCAAAACGAGGGGTTCATACCTCTTATTCCCCTATTTGCAGCATTAGGAGCCTTAGGTTCGTTAGGTGGCGGTGCAGCTGCAGTTGCAAAAGCGGTTACCGACGCAAAAGCTGCGACAAAAACGTTAGAAGAAACCAAACGACACAATCAAGCAATGGAAGCAGCAACCGTTGGAAAAGGTTTATATCTAAAACCATATAAACGAGGTTTGGGCATATATTTACAACCGTATTCAAAAAACTCCCACTGAAGCTACCACGCCACGCCTTAAGTAATGTTGAGCTATCAAAATTTGTTGAGCAATTAAAGATTCCCTACTTTAGAGGGATATATATGCGAGATAAGCTACCTACACGAATCCATAGGAATGAATGTGGTATCGTGAATCTGGATAATCAAGCTAATCAGGGAACACACTGGACAGCATATATTAAGCGTAATAGACATATAACATATTTTGATAGTATAGGACATGTTAAACCACCCTTCGAATTAGTCCACTATTTTAAAAGTGATGGTAGCAGAAACACAATTGATTATAACTTTACTAAGGTTCAAGAGTTCAATACATACAACTGTGGTCATCTAGTCTTACGATTTTTATACGACTACTCGTTCTGATTGTCAGTAGTTGTTACGTGATCGTGATGTCGTACACATTTACCTTCAGCGGTAAAAGCTGTATCCTGCAAGCCACATTTAATCCACCGATTTTTCTTGATAATGAGTCGGAATATGTAATGGGGTTAACTAGTTTTGAATCGTTCAATACTATACAAAACGTTACTTCAAAGAACAACATGCTCATATTTGGAAGAGACAAAATTACAATACCGCCAGGAACATACGAAATCGCAGATGTGAATAAATATATTAATGACTCAGTGAAAGACGATAAGGGGTATATTGATTTACGAGCAAATAATAATACTATGAAAGCAACCATGAAAGCAACCCATAACATTAGTTTCAATGTGGTCCATTCGATAGGGCCTATGCTGGCTTTAATAAAACTGCTGTTTACCAAGCTAAAAAGTGTACACCTCTGAGAACCCTATTAACATCATCAAAATTAACTCATTAATTATCGAGTGCAACATAACAAGTGGTAGTTTTAAAAATGGTGAGTCATCACACATAATTCATCAATTCTTTCCCAGTGTACCAGCGGGATATAAAATAATCGAATCACCTCAACATGTTATCTACTTACCTATAAATACATCTACCATTTCAACAATAACACTTAAAATAGTAGACCAAGACGGAGATCTCGTCAATTTAATGGAGAAGTCATAACGATAGGACTACATTTAAAGAAAATATGGTGACGCGGTATAATACATGTGCATGTAACCAGTGCAAAACAAACTATAAAAGAGTGAAGTGTGGAAAGGGTACAGTCAGTAAGCGTTCAGCGACCAAAGCGTTGACAGCGCAGAACAAAGCATTCTTGGAGAGTCTTGGGTTTACAGTACTACAATGAGTGTATTAAACGTTAATGAAAAAGTTGTTGTTGATAATGCTATCGTTAATTCCGAACTGCACACCCATCAACCATATACTACGAGATTTGGAAACAATGATGAAATCAGGATACCCATTCAGGAAGACATGTGCACTCTACCATCAGAAAGTTATGTTTATGTAGAGGGAAGATTATTGCGACAGGATGGTACTGTCTCCAATACCGCAAGGTTCGTTAATAATGGTATCGCATTTTTATTCAGTGAAATTAGATATGAGATGAATGGAATAGTGGTAGATTCCGTAACTAAGGTGGGGTTAACGTCTACAATGAAAGGGTTAGTATCATTGACACCAATGATCTTGCCCGCCATCAAAATGCCGGTTGGTTTCCTACATCAAACAGCACACTAACAAATGAGCAAGGGTATTTTAATGTCTGTGTACCTTTGCGAATGCTGCTTGGCTTTGCTGAAGATTATAATAAAGTGATTTTGAACATTAGACAAGAACTTGTATTAATTCGTAGTAATATTGATACCGATGCAGTAATTTCAACTGTGGACGAAGCATTAAAAGTTGACATAGATAAGATTTATTGGAAAGTTCCACATCGTTCCAGCATTAGCGGAGGAATTAGCGTTAACGAAATACATTGATAAAAATGTGAATACTCCACTAGCATTTAGAAGTTGGGAAACCCACATATATCCCGCTATACCAACAACAGATAAGCATACATGGGCAATCAAAACATCGACTAGTATTGAAACACCGAGATACATTATTATAGAGTTTCAAACTGGACGAGAAAATAATGTTATGCACGATGCGAGTAAATTCGATAAATGTGCACTAAAGAATATTCGGGTATTCCTCAACACCGACCGTTACCCGTATGATAATTTAAATGTTAATTATGATAACAATTGCTTTGCCACGCTGTATGAAATGTTTGCTAAATTCCAAATGTCATATTATCAAAGAGATGGACAACCATTACTCACACCTATTCAATTTACGACGGCTGCACCACTGATGGTGGTCGACTGCTCAAATCAAAAGAAGTATTGCACTCGAAAGCAGTAGTTCTTCGTGTAGAGTTTGAAACATCGGCCAACATACCCGCTAATACGACAGCATACTGTGTTATACTCCATGATCGTTTAGTTACATACAACGCGTTAACCAAAGCAGTACGACAGTTGTAATACAATGTCCGTCATAATCGATGTACAAGGGTTCAAAATATCAAAAGCGTTTATACCAAAAGAACTCGCCATTTATAATGGAAACAAATTGCCCATTTTGTTTTTAAATCACCGTATCCCTGGCATACGTTGGATGCAGAGAGTCGTCGTCAAGCTACTTGGTTAATGCAAAACCAGCACTGTATTAAATGGGAAGAAGGGTATACACCACCACACCACTTTCGAAGAATACTCGAGAGATTGATTCAGCCAACAGATACTGTCTATGTCAAGGGCAGAGAGAAAGCAGATTACATCAGAAAATTTGTGACCCAGCCTGTTATTGAACTTGAGGAAAGTCCACCTCTTCCTGCTATGCAACCCGTTTGTTACTTTCATTGTAAATCATTATGCCACTGTGCTTTGGCTACTGTATATCATTTATATAATATATATGTAATGCAATAAGTCTTGTACATATTTTTTAATAAAAAAAATAGTAAATAGAAAATGTCCTCTAAAAATGCATGAAAAACGTTGTTTTTTGTGGGGGAAACACCTATATTTAGCGAAAGGAAAACAGTAGAAATCATTCGTACAACTGCTTCTAAAGTAATACAGACGAAAAAAATCAAGATGAATGCTACACCAACTTCCCCATCATCTGCTTCATCTGGCGCCGAAGAAATGTATCAGGTAAGACCATAATTTTTTTTTTTGCACTATTAATGTATTTGTAACTTTTTTTTAATTTTTTTTCAGGTATCCCAATCTATATCGCCTGAGGCATTTTTTTCTTCGGCAAGTCCTATCCCCGAGATCCCTCCAACACCTCACGTTTCCTCCACACTATTTCCATCCAGCCCTAACTATCCCTCCACCTTTAGCCCGTTGGCTTCCTCCACACCTCTACCCATCCATCCCTACAGTCCAACACTTCAGCCCTCTTCCTGAAGTGGTATACATCCCTCAACCCTATTCCACTCCAATTGACGTGGGTAGCTCAACCAGTGACGATACAATCTATGAACAGACGACCGTAGTCCTGGATTCTCCACAGGAGCTCGACAGTGCTGCGGAGACAAATGCATTAGACATACCTTACGCTGACGTCATCACTATCAGTGACGCCGACGATGCTGCCTACGATAGTGATGTATGCAGCACAGTGTCTTCCAGTGTTGAGGCGGTTTGTTCCTCATGTGCTGGGAACGACTATCTCAACATTGGTGACTATGACTCCGACGTAATAATGGACCCTGCCTACAGCTACGATTCAGACGACTATGACAATGACGCCCTACGACAACAACGAAGACTTAGACGTAGAGAGTTCATCAATGAAGTCGTCATTGAAGCGAGCAGTGACGAACGACTTCATGAACTCTCTAACAAATAACATGCAAAGCCTCGAACAAAGCGAGCAAGACCTCGAGGCTATTGTACAACGAAACCGTGAACAGGAACTGGATGACGCAGCCCAGGAAGTCCAGGACAACGGGATGACTCTGACATGCACGACGACGAAGACGAAATTATTGAAGACACCTGGTTTTGGGCTACCCACATTCCCATGACTATTGGCCGCACTCTGCTTCCCCGGTATCCAATATCATGCATTCGATGGCGTCAGGAGACAGTGCTGCGCAAAGCAATACAGCTTTTGCTAATTGCTGCGTGGTACTGGCTCTTTACGCGCATCGCATTATCACCTGGGAACGTCTAACATTCACAGTATGTATTCCCCGTTACACTAATGCTATACTAATGCATCTGGTTTTCTAGCTGACCACCATAGTACCATTTGTCCGGAATTATGATGTGATTACGGAGAGCTCTCTGGAGGAGCAGCTAGACCGAGCCACTAGGCTTGTAACATTATACCTTGACTGGAATAATGTTATAAGCCTCGTTACTCAGTGGGTACGATCACGACATTATACTTCTGGAAACGATACTGGAATCTGTCGAAGAGATTGCAGGACTCTACGAACTCATCCGAGTTCGTAATGTAGCTCTTCGACACATGGTCTTTCCTAGTGATCGAGACAGACATAGTAAGTATACCTACTGCCACATTTCTCCAGCTACTTATGTTTTTATTTTCAGAAAAAGACCGACATCCTCAATAGTGCGGCTGCAGACCACTACCGACCACTAACTGACTGAGCGCGTTGACTATATAGACCAACAGATTGACAGACTGCTAGACAAACAGACTGACCGACTGACAGACTGCTAGACAAACAAACATGCATTACATTTTGTATATGTTCAAACATATCTTCATGCTGCTCACCATGATAAGCTGATGCATATGTAGTACAGAGAAACATCACACCACACTGCACGTCCACGCAGATGTAATGACACAGAAGTCGAGAGGACCTTCTGCACTTGTACTAAATCACAATGTTTTATTCCTAAAGAAAATCATATATCTGAGTAATACATCAATTAAATATATTAACATATCGTTTTTCTTTTATTTCGGTTTAAAAAAGTGAGGTTGAGCACAAATCATACAAGTGGGCAAAAAACATACAAGTGGGGTATAGAGTAGCAAGCAGGTGGCTAAGCATAAAGTAGGTCACGCGGATGCCCTTGTAATTGTGAAACAGGAAATCGCGGTCGGGTGGCCTTGTAATAGTGGAACAGGCAAGCGTGGTCGGGTGGCCTTGTAATAGTGGAACAGGAAAGCGTGGTCGGATAGCCTTGTAATAGTGGAACAGAAAAGCGGAGCTTGTGACCCTGGTTTTGTGGTAATGATATGTCGCACAGGTAGCCTTGTAGTTGTGGAACAGGAAATCGGGGTTTGTGACCGTGGGTTTGTGGTAATGATATGTAAGTAGGTCACACATTGCGCTTTTTTGACCTTGGTACGGTGGGACCTTGGTTTTGTGGCAACCTTGGAAATGTGGAAAACCGGTTTTTGTGGTGGTGTCCCAGAAGTCTCCAACTCTACCTACTAGTTGTTCGATATTATTTGAGCTGTTGAGTAACACAGCGTTGATTCGCCGGTGCTAGAATTGAACCTCCCTCTAAAACACAAACCTATTTCAAGCTTCCATTCCTAGTACCAGGAAATCCACATCTTGACTCAACCAAAAGATATTTGAGACGGAGCAGGTCAAATCCCAGAACATTGAACACAAAAAGCGTATAGGAAAAACCAATCCTAACGTTCAGTGAACGGTTTACAAAGATTCTCTGATTCGTATAAGTATAGATATTATAATAAGTATTATAAGATAACGATTAAGCTTATTCACTAACGTCTGTTTTTATGTTGTACAAATACTTCTATCGCTTTAATTTATACTTGATAGATTGATATTTCTGAAAAATTAGAGTGTGAAAATTTTCACAATGCAATCTATAATGTTAACAGGATTGCTATTTAGGTACACGATAACAACGCTTAACGGTCTACTTCAGATTAACCCAGTTACCTAAGAGACACGCGGTACGCATTTTATTTGTTGTGAATGTCAAGATGGTGTATTAGTAAACAAAAATTCTACCTTCTTTTACATTTAGCGTAGTTGCGCGTCATACCCCACCTTATTAAAGCAATAACACAAACGGAGAAATCACCGCCTCTTAAGTGGTAGGGTTAACCTGAAAGGGGACAGCTAAAATTAAAGTTGTCTATACTTCTGTTTCCGTTATCCTTGAAACAGGTTTAAAAAAACTGACCAGGCAGAATCGACAAAATGACATCCGATTAGATAAAATTGATATGATTTCGTACATTCGTGTAAAAAATAATTCAATAATTATTGTAGTAAGAGCTAATACAATGAAACAGTTTTTCATGAAGTTTAACTTCTTGTATAGTATCCCAATGTTAACGAACACAAATATTCGGAGTTATGAACAGTAGCATTAGAAGCACAGAGGGGGAACTAGCACCACATAGCAATTTACGAGGGGCGGCACATTGTAATAAACTTTTTACGTTTGTAATAAAATTTACGTAGATGTAGGCAATTAACGTGCATTTCGTGCAGCATGTGTTGCATATCTAGTTGCATAAAAACATGCAATTTAATTATTTTAATTAGAGCTAGTACGCATATCATGCGAGTTTTAGACATGTTCATGCGCAAAGACCCTAGCGTCGTATTGGTTGTGTTAAGAAGATGGATGTAGCGTCCATTATTGCTTGTTAAATTTAAAAAAAAGGGCCATATAATTGTATGGTAAGTTGTAAAAAAACTATTATATTAAAGTTTGAGACGTTTGCTTTTTTCAGGCACTTTTTGTTTTTTAATATTTACTTTAATTTCGCCTTTACCGATACTTTTCACACGTTATATACTTCTACGCAATTAATTATTTTACTGTTAATCCAATTTACGGTTAATCAAGAACGTATTCATTTGGGAATTACAAAGCATACAAATCATTTCAACATGAAGTAGTATTACGCATCAATTTTCCAAAATGCTAAGCATATGTATCCATTTTCATTATCTACAGCGTGACCAAAAATAAGGTATTCTGATTCCATTAATTACTTGCAACATTAATTACTCACAACATTAATAATTATTCATTAGTTTTTTTTAACGTTACTAACGCTAGCATTAAGTATTTCTGTTTATAATTACGTAGAGGTTGTGTTAATAAAATTTGTTGTTGTAGAATTTTCTTTTAACTTTATTGTATAATGGTTTACTTGTTTATTCCATATTTAAACACAAGTTGGTGTCCGAGTATTTAATTATAGTTTCAGGAAGAAGCAACCCCGATTTTAAAGCGAACATATCTAGGTACATGTAAATATTTTCTGGTTAATAACGCAAATCGATAATTTTAAGAACCTGGCCCAATTCAATCTACGACTGAGCAAAAGGCACCAAATCTTCTATTCATTACCCAAACTGTTAAGTACCTAAAACTTGTAGCCATGGGTGTAGAAGTATACGTATAGACCTTTAGGATTTGTACACGGTTTAAAGGGTACTTACAACGTTTCGTAAAAAGCATGTGGATACAAACTGCTTGTCATGTTTCGTTAACAAAAACGTTCCGTATGGGTAGGTCGTTATGCCTATCTCTTCTTTAGATTGAATTTTATTAAAAAATATTTACCCTAAGAATGAATCAACTGGCTACTTTGGTTAATGAGCAAGAAATGACTGATACTGATATTGACAGTGCTATTAAACCTTGTTATGAGGAAAATACCGAGCTAATCGGCCTGTGGTAACACGACCTGCTTAGCTTTCGGAAGGTTCGATTCCCGTTACTGTCTACCCTGTATGAGGTTTTATCAGGGAGTTTTCCTCATACATATATAGCGGCATGGTCACTGCATATACCCACATTATGTGAACCAATTTAGATGAAAGTCGGGGTAGTATCTTTCCCATCAGAACCCTAACTTTGTTCTTTCCGCACCTATCATTAACCCCACCATGCATGTAATGTATGTATGTATGTTGGAAATCCTTAGCTGTGGCTGAAGAAGTTTGGAAAGCTTAAGCAACCCGCCCTCCACCTTAGGGAGGAAAAGTGTAAAAAAATGTTTATTTTAAAAGGTGTATTACTTTCACTATTAATGTAAGGGTAATTTGATTCTGCACATACAATATTTTTAATTTTATTAATCATCGACCCAAACAGAAGAGTGCTGTAATATTGCAGCATATGCGTGTCTATCTGTACAGGATGTCACTAAGAGGTCTGTACAAAATACTAGGACAAATTTCTGCGACTAAAATATGAGGATTTAGCCCAATTTACCATGGTCCAAAAGTTGATAGTTTCCGAAATACAGGGTGTCAAAGTTAGTATTTTTGACTCTTTTAAATATATATATATATATATATATATATATATATATATATATATATATATATATATATATATATATATATATAATAACAGGACTAGAGGGCACCACCAGCTGCCCTTTGTCTACATTTAAAGCTCCATAACTTATTTCTACCTCGGTATATCAAATTTCTAGTCAGAAATTCTTATTTCCTTATATGTTTTCTTCAAAAAAGGTACACCTTGTATATGTCGTTTCGAGAAGCCGTTTCTGTGATAATCGAATTTAAATGTTTCATTGCACACTAAAATTCATCATAGTAACGACTAAACATTATTAAGTATTGTCATTAGTTACAAAAGAATATTATGAAACAATTCGGTCTGACAAATCTTTATTGTAATTTTAATTTCTTTCTTCACTTTTTCGCTATGGCCATACCCTACACTAACGCAGAAATGACCGATATGATATTAGTTTATGGTTATTACCAAGGAAATGGTCGGGAATCAGTCAGAATATACCCAAAAAATTTCCAAATAGACGCGTTACAAACCATCAAACATTTTATGGACGGAATCGTACTATTAGAACAGCAGAGGCTGAGGAAGAAATTTTAAACGAGTTGAAAAAGATCCGAGCACCAGACACATTGATTTGGAACTTGGCGTTTCTAAGAAAACGGTTAACAAGATTTTAAGAGAACAGTAAACATTTTAGGTTAGACGCATTTCAGGTTAGATGGATAGGGTGCAGTTCAATTTTCTCGGCAGAATTAATCCTTGTGTAGGTACATAAAAACGGGTGTAACTTTCAACATTTACTTAGAGTTTAATAGAAGAATTTATAACTTAATAATAGTTTGCAGTTTTCTCTTGTTCTTTGCCAGTTCATTCTTACATTCCTATGCTGTTATGTTGTTGTGTAAAGTTCTGTTGTTGTCCGGTTGGTCCTTAAACACGCTCCAAACTTCTTGGACCAGTCCTAAGCCTGGATAAAGTGTGAAGGAGGGCTTGATGAATTTTAGTACGCAATGAAAGATTTAAATTCGATTATCACAAAAACGGGTGCTAGAAGCGACATCTACAAGGTATACCTTTTTTTGAACAAAACATATTAGGGAATAAGCATTTCTGACTAGAAATTTGATATACCGAGACAGAAAAAAAGTTATGGAGCTTTAAATGTAGCCAAAGGGCTGCTGGTAGCGCAGTCTGGAAGGCACATCAAAACTATGATCAAATCTGGAATTTTCATCATAGAAAATTTCTAAGTACCAAATGTCATGCAAATCCTGTTATTGTTAAGATAGATATTTAAAAAAAAGTTTAAAAAGGGCCAGGGATTTGTCCTAGTATTTTGTACACACTTTTTATTCTTCTCTAGCATGATTATTTAAAGTTATGGATAAAAACCTTTAAATCTGTGAAAAGCTAGATAAAAGTTGCTAGTATATACACCTCTAGAGTGAAATTCCATTCTTCGCTTTGCTATCTGGGGAATTGACAGCGATATGGTAGTAATCTAAGTATCTAGAAGTAATATTCTCTAATTACGTGGTCTCCACTACATATTGTTATTTTGCATTTTTCTTTATTAACTACCTCTGTAGCTCTTCCTTTTTCCATGAAAAATATGTGAATTTTTGCCATACCAATTAAAGATGGCTCCTGTAGGTTTGGCAATAACTGCTATTTGAAATAATAAGGGTATTAAACTGCTATTCTCTATAAAACCATCTTTATTTTGGACGTGCAACTTAGAAACCTTTTACCAGCAGAAGAGTAATTTGAATTTTTTACACTTTTTAGTGTAATACCTTGCCAAGACGTTTTTTGAGCTTCTAATAAATAGCCGGGTTTCATCTAGGAATACAACTAGTAGAACCGATGACGATGTCATATATTGCACCCTTGCGTCTTTGCAAAGAACTCGCCAATTACAATCTCTTTCAATTTGAAACCAGTATTATTTAACATCTTACCTATGGTAGGTCAAGACACTACTAGCAATTCCTACTGTTCTAAGGTTTTTATGAATGTTTCTAACGTAACCATTCCTTCTTAGCATCAGATGGTTTAAACTTCTGGCCAAGTTTCTCGAGAATGTTTGATAATGGAAGGTTCCATTTCTTGCTCAAAATTATCTTGTTTAATGTGGGCACACTGATATTTATAGTTCCGCTGTTCTTCCCTGTGCTGTCTCAAGATTACGTAACGACCTTTCTCTCGGCAGAAGTACTTGTGCACGTTAAATATCAGCTTTTGGCAACGTTCGATTAAGGATTTTCCGGACATTTTTAAATAAATTGAAAGCGCAAAAGTATATATCATAATTCAACTCCCCTTATCTATTTACCTACTACAAGTTACTTTATTGAAATCAAATGAAATCCTTTCTCTATAAATGACTTTTACATCTACAGTTTCAATACGAACAATTTTATTATGATTTAAAATCAATTCCATGACGAAATATTTAGGACCTTAATAATATTGACGAGAAAGTAAGTTTTCTAGATATCCATGCGCCCTTTATTTCTTTCCGGTTCACTAAGATACCCGAGCCATAGCTTACCGGCTCTACAAAAAACTTTATGAAAATACGTGATCAGGCTTTGACAAAATGTAAAATGTCACAAAATACAGTGCATGGGCAACTATAAACGAATTCGCAACTTTACTAATATTAAAATCTTTAAATAATACAAAAAGCAAACAACATGAAATACCATCCGATTTAGAAAATCGTGACGAAATTAACAACTTTTTTATCAATGCCATACCACAAAAACTACATCAAAGTAATTCTACCTCAATCGTTTTTTATCAAAACAATAAAAAAATCAATAGAAAACATGTTCAAATTTAAACGAAGATGTTATATTTAAAATAATTCTTTCTATTAACACCGATGCTGCAGGATCTGATGGGATTAATATTTATGTCATACGCTTACGCGTACCGTTCCTTTTACCGATTATTACTCATATAATTATTTCTTGTGTAAAAAAATCAGTTTTCCCTTCACGTTGGAAAGAAGCAATAGAAATACCGTTCCCAAAACAAACGCAACAACTGCATTCAAAGACCTCAGACGCATTAGTATTCTATCGACTTTTTCTAAAATACTTGAACGGGTAACAGAGATTCAACTTCTAAACCATATAAATAAATATTCCCTCTTACCAAGTGTGCAATCGGGCTTTAGAAAAGGATAAAGTTGTAACACGGCATTGTTAAAAATAACTGACGATATTATTATGGCGGCTGATGCAGCTATGTTAACTGCTTTAATATTGCTCGACTATTCAAAAGCATTTGATACTATTAACCACCCGTTATTAAAGTCAATCCTACATTACATTGGTCTTGATAAAATGACGATAGATCTCCTCTCAAATTATCTCGAAAGAAGATCGCAAGCAGTATTTACAAATTAATCAAAAAATTTCAAATTTCTTATAATAAAATCAGCCGTTCCGCAAGGATCAATTCTAGGCTCTCTTCTGTTCTCGATATATACTTCGCAATTTCCCTCGGCAGCAGTAAAATGATGTACGCCACAATATTACGCTGACGATTTTCAGATTCATAAATCTTTTTATCTGCAAGAAACAGTTCAAGCTTATAATCAAATAAATCAGGATCTAGAGAACCTTGCTCAGTTTTCTCAAACACATGGTTTACTCTTAAACCATCAAAAATCAACTGCGCTAATATTTGAAAAAAAGAACGTTCTCTCTTCTCATCACTTTGAGTGTAAAATTGGAAATGAGATTATACCTATTGTACAGTTTGAAAAGAATCTAGAAGTTATTCTAGACAATTCCCTGTGTTTCACTAAAGACATCTCCAACTACTTGCGTGGTGCTTGCTGTAATGTAAAATTTATATTTCCGAATCATAAAGTTCTCAATCAAAAACTCAAAATTATATTATGTAACAGTTTTGTGCTATCAAAACTTGATTACTGTGACTCTGTATATGGCTCTTGTTTGTTGGCACAAGATACTGCAAAAATACAAAGATTGCAAAATGCATGCCTAAGGTTTATTTTTGGAATTAATGATAAAGAGAGAATTTCTCACATACTAAAATATATTCCATTGTTAAATATGATGTCAAGAGGGTAGCTACATTGCGCATGTTTGTACATAAAATTATCTTAAATTAAGTGCCCTCCATACTTGTATTACTTACCGCACCGACGTTCATCATCTAAATCTTAGGTTCAGGGGAAACTAGATATTCCCACTCTGCATTCCAAATTTGGAAATCGTGCATTTTCATATTGCATTACCAATATTAGCAAAGGTTTAGATCCTGAACTTAAAGATTTAACTTTATTCAATTTTCAAAAATGGTAAAACAACAACACTTAAACTTATTTTATAGTTCCAAAGCAGTCCCTGATGTTTCAAATAAATATATATTAACTCGTATCTTTTATTAAACTAGACCGAAGACTACCGAATTTTCACTTTGCATAAGTACAACGAATCTTACATGTATTTAAGATTAGGTGGAAGAGCAGTAGGTACATATGATACTAACTGAACCTCGCCTCATATTTATAAAACTTGTAGAATTCTTATATTTTGTGTAAATTATAAATAAAAGCAATTTATTATTATTATTATTATTAGTTATATAAAATATTTCCGCATAACTAAGAAATACGAAATTATTACAAGCACATAATGAATCGGTATTATTGTCCCCTAAATATTAATTCACAATAAGAAACTAATTTCGTAATTGCTCTAAATACTTTTCTAGCGGTGCTTGTAAATACAATATATGTACTGGTATGTAGTAGAAAACCAATTACGATAGATAAAGACGCTCATGAGGGACGGGAAGACGTTAATTAAAATTATTAATCACTTATTTTCACATACATGGTTCAAATCACGTTAAACCCTTTCTCTATTAATCACTATTACATATGCGTCTGTATAAATTAACGCGCACCAAACAAGCCTTACCCTATTGTTATCCCGTTTGACGCAGGTACCTCAACTATAATCCGTATTTGTTTTCTTTATTTATTTCTTAATTCACCGCCCGCTGCCAGTAGAACTGAATATACACTTACCTTCTAACCCAAATGTGTCGAACGATAAAAGATAAAAAATAGTTTGAAAATTAATAAAAGATATTATTTGAGACTTTTTTGTTTATTTTTTAGTGGTGAGGGTTTAATGAATTTTTAGTTTGTTTTATACATTTTCTTAAGCACAATGTTATAATCACTTAAGAACAGTATTGTACAATTCTCATTATTTATCCTCAATAATAGATTATAATTATATATTATAAATTAAAATCTATTCTTACTTATATTAAAACATAATTCTTGTTTATGTAAACTTTCCTACTATTATTACCAGTGCCGGATTTAGGTATTTTCCGCTTTACGTATCAAATTATACACGCCTTTTAATTAGAGTATTTATGATTATAGCCTAGTACCTACTATATGTCAACATCATACCTAGGAATCTAATTTTTACGCTAAACGCAAGGGTATAGATTGTAGTGCAAGATAATTTATTATTTGTAATACACATTTTAAAATAATAAACTTAGAATTTCACAATTGTTTTCCACGTGATTGTTTTGCAGAAAAATCTGTAATCAGTTTATCATAATTTAAACTTAAAGCTGAACATACAGTGAATGCCATTGACACAAAAATTCGTAACACAATTTCTGTATTGGGAAACACTGTTTGTAGATTTTGTGACCGAATTAAATATAATAAGTCGGATATTTTCGTTTTTGCTGAAGTCTCTTCTTTTAAAAATTCACAAAAGTGCAAAAATTCCGTTGAAAATAAATTTTCCAAATTAGCACTGTAAATTTCTTGGAAATAACCTCATTTCTGAATTAACTTTTGTTGTGAACATTCATTTAAAGAGAGGAGAAATGAAAATTTCTGAAAAATATTTTCATATGCTGCAGTTCTTTCCTTTAGTTCCATCACAGGTCGATCCAAAATAGCATAAAATGTCTCAGTTAATTTTTCCTTTCCAGTTAGAGTAATTTCATCTGAAAAGAGTTTTCATTTTCGCCTTAATTGCTGTTCATCTTCATATGATCCTTCTGCAAGCTTTTTTGCCTTGTTAATAAAAGTTGTAAACATGTCTTCAGATCTTAAGGACTTTACAAACCGAATTAAAGAGGTAAAGAGCTGCTTTATATCGCCGGTATCGATAGCAACGGATTGAAGACTTTTATTGGTTTTGTGAAAACGTTCTAATAACACTTTCCAAAATACACTCATATGAACGCATTCGAAACGTGCAGTTGTTGTTTTATTCCAGTTGCTTCTATACATGTGGTTGGCTTTTCAGATACATTTTGCATGATTTCATCAAATCGTTTTGGATCTGAGCTAAGAAAAAAGTATATAAATGTTGCAAGGCATCGAAAAATGTAATATATGTAACATATTCCGTTGCACAGACCCATACTAAATTCAAAGAGTGTGCTAGAAAGATAGTAAGCAAGTGGATTACGTATCATAATGCGAGCTTGCAAGTCGGTGTAAACCCCCGAGATGTTAGTAGCGTTGTCATAAGATTGACCATGACAATTTATTAATTCTATGTTAAGATCCTCCAATTTGATAATAACACATTTTCTATTTGTTGTGATTTATGACCCACGTTCGGCAAAAATCCAATAAACCGCTCCACAGGTTTTCCGTTTATCTGAACATATCGTATAAGGATGGATAATTGGTCGATGTGGGCAATGTCAGGTGTAGAGCCGACAATAATGCTGTAATAGTTTGAATTATGAATTTCTCGAATTATGTAATTTAAAGCTTCTGTGACATCAATTCAATGAATTCATTACAGATTGTTGACGATAAATAACACATTTTGCCACTGCCAGAGTGTCCACATTCTGATATGTGTTTTGCTAAAAAGGGGTCCAACTCTGAGATAAGTTCTAAACACATCGTATAATTTCCATTTTTCAGAACCCCAAACTTTTTTACGCTTCCTGTAAAAACTAAACTTTTTTACTACATCAACTACCCTTTGCAACACATTTTTGCAATACTTAGTTTGAACTTTAATTTGTTCGCTAAGTAGTGAGTCCATTTTGTCCGTACCAGCACTATTTTTTCTATGTAATAATAAAATTTGACATTTGGAGAGTTAGCGACATACCTCGTGAAGATTTAATATTCTATTTACATTGTTCCAGTCATTGATACCTTCTGTTGCTATTTTTGAAGTTCCACCATAAAGACGGCATGGGATACAAAACAACTTTTGTTAAAAATTTTCGTAACTGTTCACCATTTTTTAATTTTCGACGAAACACACTTTTATTCAAGGAACGCTGAACCATACCTTTAGGATTGCTTGCTACAACAGTTTTTGTTATCGTTGCTGAAAAATCATCGAACATGTGCTGATTAATTTCTTGGCATAATAAATAGTCAATGCTTAGACTATTTAACTGAACCCATTCAGCGGGATCGTCACTTACATGCACTTGCTCTTGCTGTTCACCCAAAACCGAAAAGGTACATTGAGCATCTTTTGAAGAACCTGGCTGAGGATCAATACAATCTGTTCCTAACCCCATAATTACTACCACTACTGCTAACAGCACTGGCACCTTTAGTTGAAACATGCAATTATGATTCAATTCCCTTCCCCATTAAACTAGATGATGTAAAAAAATTGGAACAGTTAAACAACATTTCTATTAATTTGTTTTGCATTCATGGGAAAGTTATATTACCATTTGTCTTAAGTGAAAATCAAAATAGTGCGAGGGAACCCATAAATATTTTAGTACTTTCTGCTAATTATCAAGCTGCGGTTGATATTAATACAAAAAATAATACTGTTTACCATTTCACGTGGATTAAAAATATGTCAGTTCTTTTTTCTAAACAACTATCGAATAAGGAGCACAGGAAATTCATTTGTTATCGATATTTCAACCATTTTTCTTCAGATCACGTTCTACAAAAACACATCATTCACTGTCATCAACTTAATCGATGCTCTGTCAAGCTACCCACTGCAGTATATGTAATTTATTGTAACTGTACGTAAGTATTCTGTGCTTTAGTATTTACTAAACAATTGTGTACGTGTAGACTGATCCAGATGACTGATCAATAGTAGTCACCGCTTTTTCTTTTACACACCTTACTGTCGTTTCTAACAATGGTACATTCCAGCTATTTAGCAAAATCCAGTCAGAAAATGTTATTTATTTAACTAACTAACTAATCAGAATCAAAAAAATGCGATATTAATAAAATAAAACTACTTAAGGATACATGTGTGGTACATTGTTAAAAAGAAGAAGAAAAATGATGTCAGAATTTAATGCTAAGCCTGCCACGATCCATAAGAAAAAACAAAGTTGATGTTATTTTCAAAAAAACTGAAAGATGTACAAAAATCCTAGTGTCATATTTTGATTACTCTTGAAAAACTGCCTTAATAATGTGCTATTCTTAAGACCATATTTCTCCTATTAACTGAGAAATTAAATTAATACCAAAATAAACAATTTCAGTTTTTTGTTAATATCAAGTAAGCCATGGTAAGTACATCAAATGTCTTTATCCTATTAAATTAGGCCTATAATAAGGTAACTTTTTTGTAATTTGATCAAAGTCGTAACTCTTCAAGTAACTGAGATCTCCATGCTGAACATTTATATCCTGGACACACTGTATACGCCGATACGAATAACTGAAGGTCAATATTAATAATGACAGTTATTATAACACAAAGAATGTTGATACCGATAATTAAAAGATCTCCACCGTACCATAACCAAGATGAATATACCGAAATTACATATTAAAAGATAAGGAGAGTTTATATTATATTTAAAAGTACATTTTAACCTTCTAGGTCTGGCATAGAAGTGCGAAACATGGTTTTATAATTGTGCATTATTACACTTCATACGAACACATATGACAAAAATTCCAAGCAAACCCAAAATATTTCCATCAGAAAAAATGGTAGCAAATGGAAGACAGTAGTTTTACACTTGTAGGTCAAAAAATATTCCCCAAAATTGCCAAAACCCGCCACTGCACCAAATTACAGGTTGTAACTTAAAATTGGTCGCTACACGAAAGAGTGAAAATGTGCAAGAATATTCCTAGTTTATAATTTTTAAAGGTTTTAAAGATAATAATTTCATTTCTTTCGTGCTAAAATGCAGTTTTAATATATATTTATCGAAACATGGCTATTATTGACTACAGTAGGCAACTTACCTGTTATGTAGATCATAACAAATGCTCATAATAGCATAGTTACCGTTTCATAATGTAATAGTTACCATAATACGAGAGTTTGTGTAGAAAGTGCAGATTTGTTTTGCCGTAACTACAACTAAAATAGTTGCCGAGTTGTTTTTCCGTAATCCAGGAAACAACTTACCAAATATTATCAATCATGCGATGTTTCGATAAAACCTTGCATTTAATACGGATATGACAATAATCCTCGTTAATTATGACTATCTTAATATCCTTAAACAAATAGCAATTAATAAATGACGTAAGCCGTTAGTATTTTCAACAATATTATTTAAGAATACTATTAAATAAGAATATGTTATGGCATACAGTTCACATCACTAAAAAAGTTTACACAAAAAATTTTGGACGTTATGTGAATCAAGGGGTGTCCGACAGAGTGTGGGAAGTCTATCGCGCCGAACGACCTTTTTGTTTGGGGATGCGTATCCCAGTAAATTTATGGGCACAGGCATGAACGTACTAATAATTTGGACGAACTTCGTATCAAAATTACAGACTCTTTAAACAGCATCACCCAAGAAATGTTAGAAAACACCCGAACTGAATTTTATCACAGATTGAGTTACTGCCTTGCGCAAGGTGGAGGTCTTTTCGAAAATCTTATAAAGTAGAGTTTTGAAAAAAGTGTATTCTGTTCATTTTTCAAAATTATTGGTTTTTCAATAAGAATTATACTGCTAAAGTTAAATCTTAAACTTAAGTTATACTATCAGCGTAAATGTTAATGTTCTTGTTTGTAGCTCTCGTAAGTTTCTTCTTGGTTCTACATACGAGCAGTAATCGAACCATGTCATAAATTCGCAATTACAATAAACATCGATGTTTGAGGTATTATCATTTAATTTGTAAGTGTAAAGTATTTATTTAACAGTTTCAAAGAACACGCGACTTTTCAACATCATTTTAATTGCTTTGGTTTCGTTAGAAATGTTGAAGAAGGAGACTTAAGTAGTTTGTTTCTTTCTAGCTTATTATAAGCCAGATCCGCAATAATGTTTATCCGTACCTGTATATTCATGGTGGGATTAAGGATGGGTGTGGTCAGGATAGGATCGGAAGGAACGGAGTTTGGGTTCCGAGGGAGAAAATAGTACCCCATCATTCGCCTAAGTAGCCGCACACGGTGTGCATATACGCAGTGACCATACCGCTACATGTGTATGAGGAAAACGCCTTGAAAAAATCTCATACAAGCTAGACGGTAAAGGGAATCGAACCCATTACCTCCCGAATGCTAAGAAAGTCGTGTCACCACTACGACACTAGCTCGGTGTACAACTTAAATCAGAATACGGAATATAATATACCTACTGAATCAAAATAAAAAAATGAAATCTTTGACTGCAGAAATGTAATGTCTTCGTATTAATAAAATAAGAATATTAACTATCCAGGGTACCTTCTCAACACATCGTCGATACCGTATCATCTCAATGCAAACTTGCAGCAGTCTCCAGTCGGTTGTTTGGTCTGGCGTTTTTCAAGTCTGAACCCAAACCCAAACAAAAAACGTTCGTAACACAATTATGGTAAGATAGAACATGATTACAGTATTTGCCGCCATGTTTTAAACATAAACCAAATGTATTTCAGTTCAAAACATTCATAACACAATCATGGTGAGATAGAACATGATTACAGTACTTGCCGCCATGTGTTAAACATAAACAAAATGTATTTCAGTTCAATAAAATTGTCAGATTGTTTTGGGAAGATATATACGTGTGTATATCCTGTAGTATGTTAAAGTGTGTAAAATAACAAACAAAATACACCCACGTACCACACAAAATTAAAAAACACCGAACGCATTTCGATAGCTACGCTATCATCATCAGCGGTCGACTAGGGCGGACTAATGAAAATTTTTAACATATATACCATTAGCGAGTAACGCTTCGTTGTTAATCTGGTGAAAGTGAAGAGTGAAAGTTATGAAAGTTTAATGATTTCTGAGTAGCCTAAAGGTCCTTGATCATCATTATTCATTAGAATCTGTTTATTTTGAAGATCTCTAAAGTTTCATAACAATCAAGTTCGTGCGTATTACTAACATAGAAAATGTTACTATAAAGATAAAAAATTAACAAGATTTTTATTTAAAGTTTTATTTACAATTAATTTTACCTTAAGCTTCTTTGTGTCATCTATAAACTTTGGCGCCCCCTAAAACTTGGCACTTTACGCACGTGTGTAATTTGCGTAATGGTAAATACGGCACTGATACACATAATTAAAATACTTAACTGTTTTTTGTAACTATATCTTTCTGGAATTGTTTCTATTATGTAAGTTGTGGTCCTAAAAAGGACCCATTTAAAGAAGGAAGGTTTTTAATGCCCCCGTAAATGCTCGAAATGCTGACCATCACTCTGTACATTGCTGAGGCCTCTTATGGGCAGACAAAACTGCAGCTTCAATTTCGGCTCTGAATAGGTTACCTAAAAATTGCGATTTTAAATGTTTGTAAATTTATACACCAGAATAAAATCAATCTTTTTGAAATTACTACGGGCAAGTAAGCAATGCTAAAAGTTATTCGAAAGGCCTATTTTTTGTTTGTTTAAATGCATATTCACTATGCATATATATAAAATAAATTAATACAAGCAGGCAATGGAAACAGATGCCTGAACAAAGCATACATGATCCTCAAATTGTCAATAGTTATCAATACTATCGCGTTACTGTGAGAAATTGTTGTGCTTTCAAAATGCGTTTTACGAATAATGAAGCTGTTGATATGCTTGCGGTTTATTTTGAATGTCTTCAGAATGCCACAGTAGCTAAAAGAGTTTACGCGGGTCGATATCCAAATCGGCGTCCTTGCGATGTAAGAGTTTTTCCACGATTAGTGGCGAGCTTACGAGCCCATGGTAGTTTTCGGCCTACGTTTCAAACGGCAAAGAATTGGAAGAACACAAGAAAATATTAACCGTGTACTGGGCTATATTGAAGGAAATCCTCATGTTAGCACAAGAGTTACCACTGAAGTTGGGCATATCACGGACAACGCTTCAAAATATTTTGAAGGACCATAGGTAAGTTCTAATGGCCATAAAAATATGTAGGTATTCGTCTAAACTTTTTTTAGTTACTTTAAGAATGCACCCATATCATGTCGTTTTGCATCAGGGCTTGAAAAAGGAAGATTTTGATCGAAGGTTAGAGTATTGCCATTGGATGTTAGGCATGATACGCGAAAATAGAGAATTTTTATTTCAAATTCTTTGGACCGATGAAGCCACCTTCAGTAGTGACGGGAGAGTCAATCCGCACAATATGCATTATTGGTCTGCAGAAAATCTCCATTGGTTGCGTGAAGTTCAGCGCCAAGGACGTTGGGGTTTAAATGTATGGTGTGGCATACTGGGAGGCAGAATTATTGGGCCATATTTTTTCGAGAAACCCCTAAATGGCAATATATTTCTTGACTTTTTGGCCAATCAATTACCGTTCTTGTTGGAAGACGTGCCTCTGGAAACAAGGCAAAAATTGTTTTTGCAGTTGGATGGTTGCCCAGCACATTTTGCTATTAATGTGCGACAGCATATTAATGCAGTATTTCAACAGCGGTGGATTGGAAGAGGAAGTCTGTTTCCATGGCCTCCGCGATCGCCAGACTTAACTTGCCTCGATTTTTATTTATGGGGGCGCTTAAAGGACACCGTGTTTCGGACTCAACCTACCACTAGAGAACATATGAAAAACCGGATTTGTAACGCAACACGTAACATACCGAGAGCCGAAATAGAAGCTGAAGTTTTGTCTAGTCATGAGAGGCTTCAGCAATGCATAGAGCGTGATGGTCAGCATTTCGAGCATTTACGGGGGCATAAAAACCTTCCTCCTTTAAATCGGTCCTTTTTATGGCGACAACTTACACAATAGAAACAATTCCAGAAAAATATAATTTAAAAAAATAAAAATTTAAGGGATTTTCGTATAAAGTTTTTTCTTTGGCCGATATTTTATGTTAGGACCAAGATATCGAGATGCGGTTTTCGCGAGCTTGTTTAGGCATCATTTAGCTACTTGTTCGTGAAAAAAAATCATACCAATGCATTTAATTTTTTTTTCGAAAATTAACCGTTTCTGTCGGAATGTCGAACAAAGCCCTCTAGCGACGACATGTGAAACTAACAAAACTTCAATTATTTTAACAGTTGTAGCCCAAGAAAAGCTCTTTTCAACGTGCCCAAGTTTGTTAAAATCGGATTAGCCGTTTCGAAGATACGGGGGGTGATTTAAGGAAACCTTTGAATACCCCCCACCACTTTATTTTTATAGATACGTCAAAAAGTGCCAAACAAAAAAAGTTCAGATTATCCTCGACTTCAAAGGTCAGTTATTTTTTTATTAGGTTAATATAGCAGAATTCACAGAAACATCACTTTTTTAGATTCAAGATTGCAGTTACGCCCCCTAGCGGCCATTTCAGAAACATGAAAATATTTTCCAGGTTTTTGTATTGGCCGTTTTAGTGATAACTTTTTTTTGCGCAAACGTCAAAATTTGGGTTTTAAAACTCTTACATTACATAAAATATACACTTCAAGGGAATTTAAAAAAATATTTCACAGGCACAAAAAATTAAAATATTATCTATTAAACCATTTTTACAAATATTAATACTCACTATGCAAAGATATAGGATTTAGCCCAAAAACAAGCTAATGTTTGTCATCAGTGAGTAATCAATGAAAACTTTCATTTTCATACTTCATTGGATTCGTTTCAGTTTTATGCAAATGTATAATAAAACTTTAGTTTACACACTGAAAACATAAGTTATCAGATTTTATTAAATAGTGGGCAGTCCTAGAATAAATTTAGTATCATAGAATCTTATTGCATTCCCGTTGCGCGGTACCTGCATTTCATGCGTATTATGTTCTATTATACAACAGTTCCATCGATTCTTGTCATTCATGCATTAATAAACAAAAATTACCCACAAACCCACAAACCGTGTTTAAAACTGTTAAAATATTTTAAATAATGTAGATTGATATGTTTAACAAACGGTAGAGACCTATTTGTTTTAAGTGCATTATTACAAAGAAAGTAACTAAAAAATAACACCGCAAGAAGCTTTAGAAATACATTAATTTTTTTGTAATTTTTAATATGATTGAGCTGGGAAGATACGCTATGCAAATCGCAAATTTGGATTCATAATTAGTCAAGATTTAATATGAAAATTATACTACCTACTGTTGTTAAATTGTTCACCATTTTAATCAATTTAACAAAATGCTAATTTATTTAAACGAAAAATTGCATGGGCTCTGCATAATTGCTGGAGCTGTTTAGCATAAGTAAGCACATTTTAACACTTATTTTCTATTAAGTTGGAATTCACATCTAATGTAACTACAATTTTGAGTTGCTATTTATAAAGCATTTAATAACTGAAGTATGTTAAATAATCAGTAACAAAAAATAGATAATGAAGAAAATGTTGGCTAAAATTAAAAATGTGTTACCAAAATGATAAAACTTAATTCACTTTTCGAAGAAGAATAATTCCACACTACTGTAAATCACTTGCACATTACCACTGATAATTAAATGTTTTAATGCGAGTTTGTGTTTAAGATTAAGCGCGTATAAGTGAATCCGATGTTGTAGCCGGACTGAGTAAAGAAATTTCTAACAAAATTGTCAGATATCATGGGTCAAGGTAGATAGATACAGCTGGTTAGATGAACAAGGTTATGAATCAAACAAGAATCAATATTATACGTACTAAGTAATTTAATATACATTAGGTACTTAACAAAAACTGTACAGAAGATTAAATGAAAGATAGCCTAGTTTTACTAACATTTCATTAAAAATTATAATTAATCCCAGATGAAATTTTGCACTATTGTTAAGTGTAACACATTTAAATTAATTGAAAATGTGTTAAATAAAAACATTTCACAAAACTTTAAATAATTAAAAACAGGTAATTTTAACAAAATAATGTAAAATAAGTTTGTAACGTAACCCAGATAAAAAAATTTCTTAATTTTGCCTTAAGTTAATGCACACAAACTTAAATTGGATAATAAAAAATATGTTTTTACATTAGTTGAAGATAATTATAGCAAGTGTAAATTTAGAACTCCATGTTCGTAATTCCATAATTTTTAATTTTTTGAAAAATGGAATAACAACTTTCTGAAATCATTCTAAGAAATTCCAAATTACATTATACAAAAAAAATCTTTGACAAATTATACGGTCGTATACTTTCTTGTATATAATATATGTTTTTATTTTCTATTTAATTTATAGGTAATAAATGAAAATAGACAGATTTTTATTGTTTTTAAACCTTACATTGCAACATGAATTATGGTATTTTCTTTTCATTTGAAGTAGTACAGTAACTATTACATAGTAGGTGCATATTTAGCCATAATTTTACAATTTGCAACTCATTGAATATTGAAACCTTTCATCACAATATATTCTTTATCATAAGCAAGCTGGTAGCGTAGTGGTGGCACGACCTGTTTAGCATTCGGGAGGCAATGAATTCGATTCCCGTTACCGTCTACCTTGTATGAGGTTTTTTCAGGGGGTTCTTCTCATGCACATGTAGCGGCATGGTCACTGAGTATATATGCACACCATGTGCAGCTACTTCGGCGAATGCTGGGGTAGTATTTTCCCCCTTAGAACCCTAACGCCGTTCCTTCCGATCCTATCCTGACCACACCCATGCTTAATCCCACCATGCATATATACGTAATGTATGTATGTATACTGGGAATCCATGATTGTGGCTGAAGGAGCTCGGAAAGCTCGAGCAGCCCGCCCTCCCCCTTGGGGAGGAAATGAAATACGTGACCTATTCCTTTTCCTTTCCTTTATCATAATACTCATAAGCTATAATAAACCTTGCTTCTACAAATAAACCAACTATTTTAACCAAGATATTCCTGTAGTCTTATACGTAAGACACTGATTTAAAATTCGCCCCATATCTCTGTCCTCTGTAAGTGTAAATGTTATTTTCCAAAGCAGGAACATGTGATAGATCTGATTTGTCAGCTAACCTAGTGTAATATTCAGTGTATTTCAAAGAAATTGGATCACGCAGACCTTGTACGTTTCTCGGAATGAACAATTTTTACCTTCCAACCTACATATACGAGGGATGTTCGGTTACAAAGGTGTATTTGCGCGGCACACCGCCTACATTGCTCTGATCAGGTTATAACTTGCACGCATTTTATATGTGCATATGTACTGCGTAGGTGGCTATTGTAATTGTTGTGCTCAGTGACAGTCGCAAAATAATAGTTCCAATCGAAACTTACTCCAAATTTGAAGTGCGTGAGGTCATTCGTGTTTTGCTTGCAAATAATGAAACACCTATCGAAACGCATAAAAAAATACTTAACACATACGGAGAAGGAGTCGAAAACAAGTTTATGTTGGGTATCAGCAGTTCAAAAGCGGTTGCACAAATCTGAACGATGGTCCCGAAGGTTTGCAACAACAAAAACGGATGAGAATCAATTAAAGATTAATACACTGATTCGAGAAGATCGTTGGTTGAAAATACGGGAAATTGCTCCACTGACCAGCATTCCTCTGTTCAAGAAATCGTTATCTAAATTAGACTATCGAACAGTTCCCGCGAGTCGGGTACCAAACATGTTTACCGACCAACACAAAATGCAATGAGTAGCGGCGGAAATGAAACAATTAACGTGTTATCTTCTGGAAAACGGATTTTTAGAGTATATAGTTACAAGAGTCGAAACCTGGGTACAACACCATAATCCCGAATCGAAAAAAGACCCGATAACGTGGAAGCATGTGAGATCACCAACACCGAGAACATTCAAAGTTCAGAAGTCTGCAAAAAAGACAATGGGAACTGTGTTGTGGGATATGCAAGGCATTTTTTTCATAGAGTTTTTACCACCGAAACCGACAATCAACAACGATATTTATTATCAAACTCTCGAAAAACTACACCAATCCATTTGATAGAAACGAAGAGGAAGGTTGACAAAAGAAATCAGGTTGTTGCATGACAATGCAAGACCGCACACCTCAGCTCAGACTAAGGCCTCGCTTCAGAAACACAATTGGGAAGTTATTGTCCATCCGCCCCATAGTCCAGACCTGCCTCCTTCTGGTTTTCATTTGTTTGGGCGTTAAAAACTCTTTTGTCGGGTAAACAGTTTGAAAACGGCGATGAACTTCAATATGAAGTAAAGCAGTTTTTAGAAATTTGGATTGTACCTTTTAGGAAGAGAGTATAGAGAAGCTTGCACCTCACTACGATAAGTGCCTTAACATTGGCGGTGATTATGTAGAAAAGTAGCCAAAAGTTCGCGCTTTGCCTTATTGTATATTTGATTTCTATAAATAAGGTAGTCTGTCTGTAATTCACACATGTACCTTAGTAACCGGACATCCCTCGTACATATGTAGGTATAGAAGGATGTGCAATCGACTTTTTTTTCACTATCACTAAATCGACTTATTAGCTCATTTTACAACTTCTGGCCAAGTTTCGCCAAGATCGGCCATGATGTCTGGATCAGTATCCACGATAACTCCAGAACGAAAACACCTACGTACTTAAAATCTTTTGTCGTGTGTGCGTGAGTAGAACACGGACACCTTCCGCCATTTTGTTTTCTTGTGACGTCAGCTCTGGGGCACCTTAACTTTCACTTTTTATATAAACCCACTTGGGGGTCGTATTTGTTTCACCTGAGAATACAAAGATGTTATTTAATCTGTTATTAATATGTAATGGGGTTGTTTTTATCAAAGGAGATTGTATAATTGTTATTAAAATTATTATTACATTTCTTTTAATTCCAATCTACAGATTGTGACCTAATTTATTTATACATTGGGGGTTGTATTCTAATAAGGGGTCCTAGCCTTGTAAGACGGGAATCTGTTCGCCGGCTTCGACCCTATCATAAAAATTGTATTCTAATAATGGGGAAGAATTAATAGATGACATGTAAAGATGACAAGCGTTTTCATAATAAAAAGATGTTATTTAATCTGCTATTAATATTTATTAGGGTTGTTTTGACTTTATAAAGGATATAAAAACCTAGTCCTTAAACGATTGTGTTCTACGGAATCTTTAAGACTGCATTTAAGCGCTAGCTCAAATTTTTTTAATATCTGAATAACGACATCGAAATTGTAACCTTCAAAATTATACATATAAATAAGTAATTATGTTACATAGTTTGCTTTACAAATTATGCTTTAAACGATTTTCACCATGAGAACGTTAAATTATATGTATACTGACTTCCATAAAAATTGCAACACCTAGAATTTATTGAACGATTTTATTGAAATTTTCGTCAACGATGTCTTTCATTAGAACAAACACGATTAAAGTTTGAAAACAAAAGAACAAAAACTAAAAATGTTTTTTTCAATAATGAGTTGGTCCGCCACGATTTGTAACGCGCTCATTTAGACGACGTGGCATGCTATCAACCAAGTGATCTATGGCTGTCTGTGGTATATCAACCCAAGCTTCTTGAATCCGTAGCAGGAGATCGTGTAAGTTATCTGGGGAGTGTGGTAAATTACCCAGTCGCCTCCCGACCTCATCCCATACATGTTCAATGGGCGACAAATCAGGCGACCTAGCAGTCCATTGGAGAACGGAAATGTTAGCTTCTTCCAAAAAATGTGTTGTAGCCCTTGCCGTATGAGGGCGCGCATTATCCTGTTGGAAAATGGGATTTTCCAGCTCCTGAAGATATGGAAGCGCAACGCCGTCTAGTACATTGGCAATATAACCAGCGGCGTTTAAGTTGCCATCAATGAAGACCAAGGGTGATCTGCTACCGTAACATATTACACCCCATATCATCACCCCTTGTGTTAGGGCTGTGTTTCGTTCCACAAAAAATGTTGGATTTTTACGTTCTCCAAGCATCCGTCTGACCCTCCTACGACCATCGTGGGCCCACAAGCAAAATTATCACTCGTCACTAAACACAATTCGATGCCATGCTTGCGCCCTTTTCTCTCTTTTGTTACTCCATTCTAGCCTGCGTAGACGGTTAAGTGGTGTAAGAGGAAGACATAAAAATGGACGTTATGAACGCAGTCCATAAGACCTTATCCGGCGATAAAAAAATGACATTGACATTTTGGATCCTACACCTCTCATCCAATCATTTGCAATCGATCGAGTTGTTGAAAATCTCTTGTGGCCAAAAGTCTTAAGCGACGTTCTTCGCCATCTGTAGTCCTGCGGGGACGTTGAGATCCAGGGCGACGTTGTTTCACCCCTTCCTCGGACCATTTGGGCCAACATCTCAATACCGTTGTAACCTTTCGGTTTACGCGTTTATGCTAATAATACGGCCGCGTTCAAAATCAGTCAATTGGGAAAAATGTTGATGTTGACGTACTCTTTGCATTGATCCCAAGTTCAGAACGAAATTGTGAACAAACAATTTGCAAAATTGACAGTTAATTACACACTGATTGGTCTATTGCTTCAAATTTATTGTTACTAAGTGCAAAAGAAAAAACAAAAAAAAATACTAGCTAGATTTTATTCAAATTTTAATCGTTTGTTTGTTATAATGAAAGACATCGTTGACGAAAATTTCAATAAAATCGTTCAACAAATTCTAGGTGTTGTAATTTTTATGGAAGTCAGTATATATTGATATGGGATGTCATACTTTCTTTAAAAACCACTAAAATATATTCATAGTCATAAACCTTATAACACATTAACTACTGTTTATTTACATAGATCAGGGTCACAAAAAGGTGCTACAGTAAATTATCGAAAACACCCTCAAATCTAGGTAATCCATAATCTCCTATGTTAAATATTATAAATATTAGTGTGAAGACATTTTCCGCAGTCCAGACTTTTGGGATGGGTGCACTTCCCCTTATGTTCAAAATTAAGGGCAGCGTAATTTAACTTATCTAGATCTTTATAGAGAACATCACTACCAGCATCAACTTCAACGTTTTCATCTTGATCGATTATATTGTAATAGCTTATTAACAAGTAAAAACAGCTAATACCCCTGATACTGCTTCATAGTAATACTCATTCGATTGTAATTATGCTTTAAAGAATACATAAATCGGATAATATACAATCTTTATTTGCCGCTACTATTATTATTATCGCGGTCTAATGATAATGATAAGCGTTGTATGTAGAGAATTAAATGCAAGTTAAAATTTACCGCTGAGGGACCATGACAACGGGGCGAAGCCCCAAAAGCAAGTTCCGAAGACCTATTCCTGTCTTATAAGTTAGCACTAGGACCCCACTTATCAGAAGACAAATTTAAATTTCCCGCCATAACCTGCAGAGACTTAAATACAAATTTAGATTTTCCATCAAGGGGTCCATTTAGAATACAGATTCAAATTTACCGCCTTAACCTACAGAGACTTAAATACAAATTCAGATTTTATACCTATGGGTCAGTACAAGGTGTCGAAGCCCCGAGAGTAAATTGCGAAGTCCTACACTTGTCTTACAAGTTAGCATTAGGGTGTCGCGCGACACACCCTCACATCGTGCCGCTCCAGTGCGACGCCCCCCTCGATGAACCATCTCTACTGCCGCTCAAGCCGGGGACATATCCTAGAAACCATGCATTTATTAATCTAGTCTAATATTGTACGTGTATGGATTTCAAAATTACTTTATTCATTATTACATATACATATTTAAAACATATTAAAAGCGTCTTTACATCTCATTTTTTGTTGAATATTTATGTTCTAGACATAATATTTGCTCAATACATATCAAAATTAACAATATATTACCACTTCATTTTCACCTTTTATGCTTATAATTCCTTATCTACACTAATTACACGTTGCTTCATTCCGCTCCTTGATGTATTGCTGAGCCGAAGTCTCTGCATCATCCTATGCATTTCATAAAACCCTAAATCTAGTTTCATTGTTTTGTTTATTTTCCTTAGCAGCTCGCCTAGTCCCTTCTTTCTCTTGTCTATGCTTAATACCTTTTCTTTACTTTCCCCTCGTATCGTGCGTACTACTCTCGTCATTCTACCAAGCAAGCCTTTTACAGGGATCCCGCACGTGCGCATTGACCTACCCTAAAACCGTGTGTTTATTTATTAATCTAACCTAATATTGTATGGGTATTTGTTCTAACCTAATAACGCAAGAAACGAGCGAGAGACGATAGAGACGAGGAGAGGATAGGAGAGCGAGGGAGAGAGAGAGAAATCAACTTCTATTATAGAAAATGTTCTGTAGTTAAAAATACATCACCAGACGGTGCCGCAAATCTGCATTTAAAAATACACTACTAAGTAGGGCCACGATCAACTTCCATTACAGAAAACATGCACTAGACCACTAGATGACGTCACCAACAATCAAGTCTGTTTTTTAAAAATAAGTGTAACCTAATTGGTGGGATTTTTTGTCACGCACAAAGAACGTGTACATCATATAATTCGAATCCATTAACTTTCATAAACGTTTCACTAATGTAGGACTGGTACATTTTTTTCCATATACATTAGATGTACTTGAATAGCGAAAGGTTGTTATTGCTGTTACATAACTGTTGAAATCAGAAAATAATTACTTTATGCTAATGATGATTGGGGACTCTTAAGTACTTTATATTATTCATATGAGAGAATTTTGCGACGCGAGGCTTTCGGCGAAGACTGTTTCGGCGACCTTCCCAGAACATATCCAAGATTGTAAGACAGGTGTAAGGCGTCGCAACTTGTTGTCGGGTCTTCGCCCCTTGCCGTGGTCGGAATCTGTTCGTTGGCCTTCGTGTACTGTAGTGGTACCTTTGGCGGAAAATTTGAATTTGTATTATAATAATGGGCCTAATGCTAACTTTTAAGACAGGTGTAGGGCTGCACAACTTGCTCTCGGAGTTTTGTCCCCCTGTGGAGGTCCCATTGGTATTTAAGTCTCTGCATGTTATGGCTGGAAATATGAATTTGTATTGTAATAAGGGGTATAACGCTAATTTGAATTTGTTTGTGCGCCATCTATGAGGGGAAATTTGAACTTGTATTATAATAAGGGAGCTTAATGCTAATTTATAAGACAGACATAGGGCTTCACAACTTGCTTTCTGGTCTCAGCCCCCTGGTCCCTTGGCGAAAACGTTTAGTTACATTTGTATTTAAGTGTTTACATTCTGATTACTTTTTGCGAGAAATTTGAATATTCTAATAAGCGAGCCTATTGCTAACTTATAAGGCAGGCATAGGGCTTCGCAACTTGCTCTCGGGTCTTCGTCCCCTGGTCCCTTGGCGAGAAACTTTAATATGAATTTGTATTTAAATGTTTACATTCTGATTACTTATTGCGAGAAATTTTAACTTGTATTCTAATAAGCGAGCCTATTGCTAACTGATAAGATAGACATAGGGCTTTGCAACTTTCTCTCGAATCTTAGTCCCTTGGTCCCTTGGCGGGAAATTTCAATTTCTATTAAGTGTACATTCTGATTACTTATAGCGAGAATTTTTGAACTCGCAACTTGTTATCGGGTTTAGACCCCTGTCCCCTTGGCGGGACATCTGAATTTGTATTCTAATAAGAGGCGCCCTAATGCTAACTTGTAAGACAAGTGTAGGGCTTCCCAACTTACTTTCGGGGCATCGACATCTTGCAGTGAACCCTAGGTGTAAAATCTGAATTTGTATTTAAGTCTCCATAGGTTAAGACGGTAAATTTGAATCTATATTCTAAGTGGACTCCTTGACGGAAAATCTAAATTTGTATACAAGTCTCTGCAGGTTATGGTGGGAAATTTAAATTTGTCTTCTGATAGGTGGGGCCCTAATGCTAACTTATAAGACAGGAATAGGTCTTGGGGAACTTGTTTTGGGGCTTCGCCCCGTTCTCATGGCCCCTCCGCGGTAAATTTGAACTTGCATTTAAATCTCTACATACAACGCCTACCATTTTCATTAGACCGCGATAATAATAATAATAGTAGCAGCAAATAAAGACTATATTATTCGCTTTATGTATTTTTTAAAGCATAATTACAGTCGAATGAGTATTATTATGAAGCAGTATCAGGGGTATTAGCTGTCTTTACTTGTTAATAAGCTATTACAATATAATCACTCAAGATGAAAACGGTGAAGTTGATGCTGGTAGTGGTGTTCTCTATGAAGATCCAGATAAGTTGAATTACGCTGCCCTTAATTTTGAACATAAGGGGAAGTGCACCCATGCCAAAAGTCTTGACTGCGGAAAATGTCGTCACACTAGTATTTAACATAGGAGATTATGGATTTCCTAGATTTGAGGGTGTTTTCGATAATTTTCTGTAACACCTTTTCACGTCCCTGATCTATATAAATAAACAGTAGTTAATCTGTATTATAAGCTTTATGGTTATGAATATATTTTACTGCTTTTTAATGAAAGTATGTATGATATCCCATATCAATATACATATAATTTAACGTTCTCAAGGTGAAAATCGTTTAAAGCATAATTTATAAATTATGTAACTTAATTACTCATTTATATGAATAATGTTGAAGGTTACAATTTCGATGTTGTTATTCAGATATTGAAAAAATTTGAGCTAGCGCTTAAATGCAGCCTTAAAGATTGCATAGAACATAATCGCTTAAGGCGAAGCCCGCGAACAGATTCCCGTCTTTCAAGACTAGGACCCCTTATTAGAATACAACCCCCAATGTATAAATAAATTAGGTCACAATATGTAGATGAGGTTAAAGATATGTAATAATAATTTTAATAACTATTACGCAATCTCCTCTGATAAAAACGGGGCCTAATAAATACTAATAACAGATTAAATAAAATCTTTTTATTATGAAAAAGACACTTGTCATCTTTACATGTCATCTATTAATTCTACCCCATTATTAGAATACAATTTTATGACAGGGGCGAATCCCGCGAAAAAGTTCCCGTCTTACAAGGCTAGGACCCCTTATTAGAATACAACCCCCCCCCCATGTATAAATAAATTAGGTCACAATCTGTAGATTGGTATTAAAAGAAATGTAATAATCATTTTAATAATAATTATGCAATCTCCTTTGATAAAAAACAACCCTAATAAATATTAAAAACAGATTAAAAAACATCTTTTTATTATCAGGTGAAAAAAATACGACCCCCACGTGGGCTTATATAAAATGTGAAAGTTAAGGTGGGTCACAAAAAACAAAACGGCGGAAGGTGTCAATGTTAATCGTGCGTGTGTGCGTGAATGCGCGAAAACACCTAAGCTTGTTTTCATTTGGTTTGGAGCTGATTAGATTTTGGGGAAAATCGGAGACTGGGGGTTTGTTAGGGGCAGTTAATGGTTTTTATGAAATATTTCTAAAACAGCTGCTATTTCAAAGATATAAAAATACCCAGATATAGACCTTAAACATATCGATTAATCATGTTCTACACAATTTTTTGATACGACGTTTAATTTAGCGGCAAATTACTAAGGTGCATTTTAAGTGTTAGTTCAATTTTTTTCAATGTCTGAAAAACGATTAATTTTATAAGAAAAAGTGTAATCATAAGTCTAAAAATTTATTAAATATGAACGAAAATGGTTAAACTGTTTTATTGATATCTTACAGAAGCGGTCTGGTTTGAAATTTCAACATGTCTAATAAATTCTATCTGACGGGAAGTTTTAAACGTGATTCTGAGGTAGGTTTTTGTTTTTACAATGTTGCCTGTTTTTGTTATGAACGTATGAAAGAGATTGCATAGTTACCCTAAAAAAATTATAATTAAAATTATTTCATTTCTTTTAATTGTTTAAGTTAGCATCTAGATGTCTATTAACATCTGTCTGTCATAAAGTTTTAAACGTCTGTTTGACATAGCTTATTGATTTTGTTTTTACAATGTTGCTTATTTTCGTTATAAACGTATTATAAAAGAGATTGCATAATTATCCTAAAAAATGTTATTAAATTAATTTCTTTTTCTTTTAATTTCCATGTTGTAGGTTGGAATGTCGTGTGGTGTTCCACACCAGATATTTTTTTAAGTTAACATGTATTTATGTCTAATAATCTCCATCTGACATGAAATTTGAAAAGTAATTGTGACATAGATTATTGTTTTTGTTTCTACAATGTTACCTGTTTTCGTTATGAACGTATAAAAGTGGTTGCATAGTTACCCTTTTTGTTTTTACAATGCTGCCTATTTTATAGAGAATTCCCAAAGGTTCACATATTGATGTAATGTTGATGGTTTCGGTGTTTTTACATTTTATATAATCTGCTCCTATTTGCGGGAGTCCTACATATAGGACGTCACGCAAATAGCATATTCCACAATATGTATTAACGTCATGAGTTATAATTATGTAATTCTGACTTGTTCTAATGGCTTACAGTTTACATTTTTATTCCAGAGGCTTCACGCTGACTGAAGCTCGTCGACTTTTGGAAGTTGACAATTTTTCATATCCAGAAGCCGATACTGTTATGCAACCACCAGAGAATGCGTATGGTAATGTTACGGATGAAGATTCTGGAAATGAAGATTATGTTCATCCAAATAATTTGCCAGCTACTTAACTGAGAGCTTCAGCCTAACTAAACCTTAGCGCACAACATCGCCAAGATTCAAAATGTGTTTCAGATAATGAAATTCCCCTTGCACAATTGTTTCCTAAGCCAAATAAGAATAAACGCCAACAAATTACATCCTACAGTTAGATCGATGGCGATCTTAATGCTTCTGAATAAGTAGAATGGCATAGGGATATCATACCTAACATGGGACAGACACCTGCTTTGGACTTGTTAGAGAAGTTTTTTGATCATAAATTGATAAATATTTTTGTAGATGATTCAAACAGGTGAGATGATTTATATTTTCACATGAAGCAAAAATTATTAAGTATGCAGCACAGAAGAACAAAACAAGATTTTTCATAGTGCGCGAATAGAAACCTTTCTTAGAAGTGCTGATACTGAGTGGTTATATTCCATTACCCAGACGACGCATGTGTTGGGAACGATGACAGTTTGGAATTTATAATGAGCCACATTCATTTGCCAGATAATAATAATTTAGACCTAAATCATAGATTTTCAAAAGTTAGGTCATGATTTGTAACACTGCCTTCCTTAAAACAAACAGATAGTATAGACGAAACAATGGTCCCCTATTAAGGACGACATGATTGTAAACAATACCTTCATGGTAAACCTATCAGATACGGGCATAGATTCTGGATAGGTTGTACTGCGTTGGGGTATGCCAACTGGTTTGAGCTTTACCAGGGAGCACCTACCCATAGCAGTACTGAATACATAGAGCTTGAATTTGGACCGGGCGTTATTCTGATATACGAAGACTGTTTAAAATAAACATATTGATTGAAATAAAGTGCTAAATATAGGGCAGTGTCTAATATGCACTAAGGGTATTTTCATGACATATATCTTTTATATACCCACAAATAACATTATCATTATTTTTTCTATTTTATTTTGATTTGTAATTTTTATTTTATTATTAATAATTAATTTTAGAAACACACGCCAAAAAAATTTCTTTGGTTCAATTTCACGCATATCTGGATTATAAGAAATATTAAAAATTAGATATTATAGTCTGCGTCAAACTAATTGTGAAATTAGGTATATTCATTTAAAGGTAAAGTTTGTCACAAACGTTACTGTAGTATTGTTTTTTAAATGTTTAGCGTACTGGTTTTTTGTAGACTGATTTAGCGTCCTGATTATTCTTTTCGGGGATACTTATGACTCCTGTAGAGTTTATAAAAAATTTAAAACCATAAAAAAGACGACGTTTTTAAAGTTTTTCGATAAAACATTATTTGAGTATTCATCATCCTGTTTTTTTTTTTTGCTTTTTTGTAATTCAGTATACAAACTTTAACACTTCAGATGTATTTATTAAGTTTAGAATAGTTAACGCCAAAAAGGAAATGAGAAACGAAAAAACCAAAGCTTCTTATCGTTATATGAAGTGACAATAATTTAGTCATGTTAGAATCTCGGTGCAAAGTTGTGAAACACTCTAATTTAAAAATGGTAAAATAATGCACAACTAAAAACTTATCGTACCAATTAAACAAATCCAACAACAGAATTCATAATTTTCCATTCTACTTAAAGAGTGTAATTGTTACGATGCATTGAAAACAGAATGTACACATTTAATGTAATTTTAATTTTAACTTGTGGAAAAGTAAGTAACCACAACATGTATCTTTAATTCTACACGTAAAGAGCGCATGAGATTTTGTAGATTCAATCAAGCTGAGAAGTCTGCAGTAGCTGAACATGCCTTAAATGATCTAAATCATGGCATTCAATTTGATAATACCGAAATGTTATACTTAAAAAGTGGAGTCCAGGACCGGATTAAAAAAAAATTAACAAGTGTGATTTGCTTTGAAACAATACCCTTCATATCAGAATTTTTCATATTTGAAAAGAGCAGAAGAAATTAAGTTGCCTTAATTGTCCTCGGTATTTTAGGCGTACCTTTTAACTTAGTTCAAACCGTTTCGATAATAGGTGGTAAAGATTTAAAGAAAACTATACTTTTCTTTCTAATTGATAAATTGTGTGACGAAGTTATGATAATGTTTGGTAAATATGCTAAACTTTAAACAAGTAATAAGAAACCAAAACATTCACATCTCGAAAAACGGTTCAACTTTAGTTTGAGAAACAATAATTCTACACAAAAGAATGTATCATTCAAATTTTTAAACTGAGTATATAACGTGATTAAATTTTGTTAAATTTGTTTTTTATTGTGTTAACCTTTGTCCGTTAGAGGGTGTTCTGGAATATCTTTTTTAACGCGGTTTAATAATATTTAATCGAATAAAGATCCAGCTATTCATCGTTACTGCAATAAAATAATATTCAATAGTAGGCATTCAAATACATGCACCTAAATGTTACAGCAGCTATTTTCACATTTCAATCCTTTATGGGGAGGAAATTTATCGTTTTGTTTAGCTCTCACCAAGATTAAAAAGAGAGGATTGGATTGCGAAGTGCCTCATTAGACGTTAAACGCGATGATGACGTAATTTTAGTACTATCCGATCAAGGTAACACAACTGTTATTTTAAATATGAATGAACCATATCAAGAATTACCAAAGACCCTGCAGTGGTTTCTTTTGAAAACTAAAAAACTTATTAAAGAATTTTCTGTTTCTGAAGAAACAAAAGCGTTATTGACTAGCTCTGAAACGCCTAATAGGTGGACGAAGAACTTAAAACCGTAACAAAATAAACGCATTCTTTTCATTTCATATCCAGTCCAAAATAATTAGTAAAACAGGGAAATGAGTAGTACCCCAACTTTCACTTTTTTGACCATAGGACACCTTGGTTGCCATGTTTTTTACCTTGACGGCCACGTGAGGGTCGTATTTTTTGCTGCGAAATTTGAATTTGTATTCTAATAAAGGGTCCAAGTCTTGTAAGGCTGTTATAGAAACCTGTTCGTGGGGTTGGCTCCTGCTATAAAAATTGCATTCTAATAATGGGGAAGAAGAATTAATAGATAGGACATGTAAAGCTGATGACAAGTGTTTTTCACAATAAAAAGATGTTTTTAATCTTATTCGTTCATAACAAAAACTTATAATAATGTTTTTAATCTGTTTATTACTAATAATATTTATTAGGGCCAGTTTTGATTTTTATCAGATATTTCAAAGATATAAAAACCCAGGGGCATAGACCTTAAACATACCGATTGTGTTTTATGCAACCTTTAAGGCTGAATTTAAGCGTTAGCTCAAATTTTTTCATTATCTGATATTTTATTTAAGCCTATTAACTAATCTCTATCTGAGTTTAAAACGCAATTTTGGCATAGATAACTGTTCTACAAGGAGATTTTCGTAATAGGGCTTATTATAAAGAGACTGCATAAACAATAACACTATTACATTTCTTTTAATTTCCATTTGAGAGTTGCGACCTTACTTATATATACGAATTTACAATATACTTATTTTACCTTGAGAAAAAGTCACCTTCAACATTATATATATAAATGAGTAATTAAGTTGCACAAAACGCTTTATCATTATTTTCTGCTTCAGAATGTTAAAGTCATATGTACAAGGTTTAAGAAGAAATGAAATGCATTAATACGTTGAATAATACAAATATGCCTTATAGATTGTTTACGTTTCAGTGTGTACTCCTTTTAAAAGTGCTATCAATTATTATTAATTAAAAGTAAACAGTGTAGGTCGACTGTTAAAATTATATGTACAAGGTTGAAGCAAAAAATGAATTTATTAATACGTTAATTAATACACACATGCATTATACATTGTTTACGTTTCATTGTGTACTCCGTTTCAAAATATCAATTAAAAGTAAATCATTTCTATCTGACATGAAGTTTAAAAAACGCAATTCTGGCCTAGATAACCGTTTTTGTTTTACAATGTGATTTTCATAATAAGTTTTATTATAAAGAGACTGCATAATTGTTATTAAAACTATTACATTTCGTTTAATCTCTATTTGAGGGTTGTGACCTTACTTATATATACGAATTTACAATATATGTATTTTAGCTTGAGAAAAAGTCACCTTCAACATTATACATGAGCCATGAGAATTTTCATAAAACGATTTTACCTTGACAAAAGGTTACCTTCAACTGGTCTTGAAGTTAGCCTTGGAGTTGGCATGTGAATTTTCAGTGGTTTAATTTGGTCTTGGACAGATACTATAAATACGTACATTTGAGTTTAGTTAATTTAGTTGTATTCTGAAGAGGGTTACGTTATTATCGTTATGGAATTTTTAAATCTTAATCAAATTTTGGGGTTGTTCCGTGACGGCGTGTTAACCGAAGAGGGACAGAAAAAAAACCTATAATATTATTACTTATAAGATGCTGTGTGAAAACGACTCTCGCCTCTCTGCTCTCTCGCGTCTCACCCTTTGCCTCCCGGCTCTCTGTCTCTCTCTCTCTCTCTCTCTCGTCTTTCTCGCCTCACACACACAAACACAAAACACACGCACAAGTACAAACATAAGCACAAGAAGCATCACAAGCACGAGCACGAGCACGAGAACGAGCACGAACACGAGCACGAGCACGACAACAAGCACAATCACAAGCACAAGCACAAGCACGAACACGAGCACGAGAACGAGCACAAGCACGAACACAGTCACAAGCACAAGCACAAACACAAACACAAGCACAAGCACAAACACAAGCACAAGCACAAGCACAAGCACAAGCACAAGCACAAGCACAAGCACAAGCACAAGCACAAGCACAAGCACAAGCACAAGCACAATCACGAGCACGAGCACGAGCACGAGCACGAGCACGAACACGAACACGAGAACGAGCACGAGAACGAGCACGAGCACGAACACAGTCACAAGCACAAGCACAAGCACAAACACAAGCACAAGCAAAATCACGAGCACGAGCACGAGCACGAGCACGAGCACGAGCATAAGCACAAGCACAAGCACACGCACAAGCACAAACACAGACACACGGGCAAAGGCATAGACACAGCCACAGGTGTAAACACAAACACAGGCCCAGACACAGTCACAGATACAGACGCAACCACGCAAACGCGAAAACATGCAAACACGAAATCACGATAACACGAAAACATGCAAGCACGCAAACACGAAAACACGGTAACAGGAAAACATACAAACACGAAAACACGCAAACGCGAAAACACGCAAACACGAAAACACGCTAACACAAAAACATGCAAACACTTAATACATTGTAACACTTGTCTCTAACTATTTTCCTATCGTTATATACAAAAAGAGTCTTTACTATTGCTAGACACCATATCTTTCATCGATTCAAAGTCTAGCTTCTTCAGATAACTATATAGTTCTAAACGTGCATGAGCTGTCGTGTACGCGGCTATGGACACATTAATAGTTTTTAGAGTATCGCCTTCACCCTCAGGTCTATCCCAATTTACAATTATCACATTATCATTAATCAGCATAGTGGATTGTACCTGCACCAAAGGATCCGTAAACAGTTTGAAAAAGTCCTTTGGCTCAGATACAATACTACTCTGGGTTGAATTTTCTCGTTGACTAAACTTACCCCAAAAAGAATTTAACATTAGTTTGGCCAAGTACCTTAAACCAGTATGTTTCTTAATGTTCCTTTCGTCCAGCTGAATTCCCCATTTATCGTAATATTCTGTTATCTAACTTAACTTCTCGGCTTCTGAGGTGCAATGGCTGGGCCACCCTGAACACTCCTGCTTGAGTTTCAGGAAATTATCGATGTAACCGCTAAACAGTCCACTCTGTTACCATAAACTATAAGAACATTCATGTTATAAACTTTGAATCGATAAAAGACATGGTGCTTAGCAAAGACTCTCTTTTGGTATATAACGATAGGAAAATAATTAGAGACAAGTGTTACAATGTATTAAGTAGGCCAGAACCTAAACAGTATAGAATAAGTTACTCTAAACGACGAAGGATAGAGAACTTTGACACTTTACCGTTTGATAAGGAATAAATAAACACAAATAGAGAAAAATTATTTTATTTACAAATCCCATCTCATTGAGGATGAGCTCCAACTCCTGGTCTGTGTGTTTTCGTGTTTTGCGTGCTTTTCGTGTTTGCGTGTTGGCGTAGTTTTAACGTTCTTGCGTGCGATTGCTTTCGTGTTTGTAGTGATAATGACGTGCAATGTCGTGAAATTTGCGTGTTACCGTGTTTTTCGTGTTGACGTGTTTTGTGTTTGCGAGT